>JANHGB010021974.1:0-11458 GCA_026283785.1 Coracopsis vasa
TCCAGGGTAGCCAGTTCTCCTGATAGCTTCTGGAGAGGGCCCATGTTGTCCCTAGTCTGTCTTTTATTTGCAATGTAATTATAGAATCCCTTCCTGTTATCTTTCACATCCCTAACCAAGTTTAATTCTAACTGGGTCTTAGCTTTCCCAGCCTGGTCCCTAGCTTCCCTGCTTCCTTTCTGCTGAAATCTTTATGAGCTTTTGACAGCCTTTTCCCATTGTTTGTTTGGGTTTTGTGTTTTTCTTTTTTTTTCCCTGGCACCTGACAGTCTGGAGGCTTCCAAAACTGTACAAATTCTGTTTCAGTTGATTAAACATTGATTCCTATTGACTACAGTGCAATTCAGATCACATCTGGATCTTTCTTAGTTTGTAGGCGTTCAAGTCCCACTGAAACAAGTGAGGTGTATTGCCTGTGATAATCTAGGCTTACATCTGGATTTTAGCAGTAAGCTGGCAGCGTGCTGCCTCCTCTTATCCATCAATATGAATAGAGAGAGGCAACACAATAGCCTCCTATACATAATATGTGACCTTGCTTGGGGTACTATTGGCTGGTCTCAAATAAGAACATCTAAAGTATTACAAGCGGTTGAAGTGAAGTTGGGCAATCTGAAGTCTTAAGTTGTTAATGATGGTATTCTGTCCTTGTCATCAAGGGTAATGATTTCTTACCTTTTTTGTTTTCCAGAAACTTCAGTTTGTATGGCAGGGCTCTCCTTCCTTATCTGAAAGACAGGAGATCTTCACCCATGTTATGGATCAGTACAGCTACTGTACCCCATCTCAAATACCTTTTTCAAACAGGTCTGAAGATTCCTAAATAGACAGAAATACTGATCACTTCTGAGAGTTTATACTGGTGGAGTTTAAGTATTTTATTCGCCTGTTTTCAGTCAACAGTATTCTACTGCTTTCTCCTGACCTACAGTAGGCCAAGGAGATTCCTAGACTCTGTAGATCTGAGTCAGGATTATGAAGTATCCCCACCTACCCACAATAATACATGAAGTTTGCTCAGTTCCTAACAATGGAATGCTCAAAAGTGACACTACTGACAGGCACTAAAAATACTTCAAAATGTTGACAGACTTTAAAAATAATGTTTTCTAGCAGCAAGAGGCTTGGAACACAGGTACAACTTTGCTATATATATAAAATATCAGTCCTTATAAAACAAATTAGAATAAAAATGTGAAACAAATCAGTTGTTGTAAACAGGAAATGTCCAAAGCAGGACTGGGTTTCTGTTTCCCTATCTGGAAAAACACCAGGAAACTCAGTATTGACTTGGCTATTGCCGACTGATTTTCTGTGGGAGATTTTCAGCATTATATTGAGCTAAGATTGTGTATATCAACTGTGTACAAACTAAAGTGACTAAAATTTTCCATTTACTTTGTGAAAAAAATCCAAGAGCTTCAGAAATGTTTATTTTGCTCACTGGCTTGTCCAGTAAAATACTCTGTAAATGAAGTCTACTTGGGGGAATATCCCCATTGTTACAAAGCTTGCTGTTTTGTCCTACGATTTCTTTGTTCTGTGCCAGCAAACAGCAGGGACTTGGAAAGTTACACAGTGCAAAAAGAAAACTAGACCTTCCCCCTACCCCCATACCCAAATAAACACTAAAACCTAAATATTAGCAATGAATATAAACTGATTTTCTTTTGCTTCTTATTCCCTGTGTGTCTGCATTTTATCCCAGCACCATTTCATGTGGTTTTCCCAATTGAATAAATCCTGTTCATAGCCTGTTGCTTTCTCCTTCTACTTAGGTCAGGATTTTATTGGAATGGACTTGCAACTTTCCCAGATCCACCGAAAGATGGTGTTTATCCAAACATGAGTCTCCCTGTTACAGATACTAACATCCATCTGTATGCACAAACCATGGTGGCAAACATTAAGGAGAGAGCAGCCTGGTTCCGAACAAGTGATGTTTTGTGGCCATGGGTAAGTGCCCAGTGATCACATGGGTAAGTGATCAGCGTTTGCTTTGGAAGTGGCAAGTGCACCTACAGTGTGGAGAGCAGGTACGTGGTACTTTGTTGCAGTATGTACTGCAAAAATGCAGGTGCAAACTATGAGATGGAAAATTGCTTTTCTAATAAGTGGGCTCCAAATGAATAATTAACAATGATTTTTAAAAGCTAGAACTTCCTTCTACAGTCTCTCAGTTGTCTACCAAATCTTCCACCCTACTTAATATAGAAAAAAATGTGACAAGATTGTGACGATTACCTCTTGCAAAGCTATATTTGCAGTATTGCTCCCCGTTTTCCTCCCCTTGTTTTGTGTATTTAAATGATCTCTTTACATAACTGCCTAGCATAACATAACTCTATGTTAATAAAAATGATAGCATTAGAAGAAAACGTATTGCCCATTGGGTAAACAAGGTCTTTTATAACTGATTGGTAATAATTTTCTCATGCAGTCTTCGTATTTTAGTTAGAAACTGAAGCATAGCCCAGCTTGGTCATCCAAACTCTTTTTTTCAGCAATATTCTGTGTTAATTAGATCCTACATGTACACATAGCACTGATATGCTCTCACGGGGTTTATGTCCTTAGGAAACAGTAACTTTTCCTAAACTAAATGTACAGTCTGGTTCTTCATTTTCATAGATGCTGTAGGTCTCATAATTACAATATTGAAGGAGGATGTGTGTGGCTGTTTCACCACAATCTCTGTTGTTGCAAAGAGAACAAATGTTTTCTGACTGATGGAGCTCTGAGTCACTGACTTGTTTTTCCCCTGTGTTTGTGACAGTTGCTTATGTTGATTTTTATTTTTGTTCTAAGAGGGTGAAGAGAGAAGTGGAATATAATCCTTTGCAGTAGTGCTATAGTGAAAGTTATGCTGGAATGGGGAGGAAGTTTTGAATAGTGCAAATAAATTCCAAACATCTAGATCCAAACCTGCAGTTTTGCAGTAATGCAAGAAAATTTCAACCTCTGACTTCCTGATTTGTGTGCTTGTGCTAATGAGTTTTAAACAAAGTAATACAAGTTTGTTCTTCATTCATAATGCTATAAGGAAGAAATTCTTTACTGTGAGGGTGGTGAGGCACTGGAACAGGTTGCCCAAAGAAGTAGTAAATGCTCCATCCCTGGCAGTGTCCAAGGCCAGGTTAGACAGAGCCTTGGACAACATGGTCTAGTATGAGGTGTCCCTGCCCGTGGCAGGGGATTGGAACTGGGTGATCTTAAGGTCCTTTCCAACCCAAACCATTCTATGATTCTATGTAAAGACGTAGAGAGAAATAGACACACTATTATTCCATGTCTCTCTAACTAAGTTTAGCTAGTTTTTTCATGATTACAAATACTTTGGAGTACCTGGATTTATTGGGGGTTTTTCCCTTTCAATTAAAATCAAGAAATACATACCTTCCCACTGAAGTTCAAACCTCACATCTAGACTATTGGGACTTTTCTGATGAGTTATATGGACAAACAGGTATTCATTCATGATTTGAAACACCTCGTTGTGCAGGAGGAGGCATTGAGCTATGGGAAAGTGTAAAAGTTCAGACCTGCCTCTCTAGAGGCTACAGCAAGAGATATGTCATCTTAAGGGCTGGAACTCATCCTTGAGGTGTTTTCTGGCCTATGTGGTTGAACTAACTGTAATGTATAGCATTCCTGTGCAAAATTCTGTTCATATAGTGAGTGGACGTGATGATTAACTACAGCAGGTTCTCCTGAATATCCTTGCTCTACAGAGCTACGCTACTCCTCAGCTACTGTTTTGTGTCAGTGTGAGCATCATCTAGGAGCCCAGCATGTCCCCTACTGTAGTGCAAAGTGTCTACTTTTTATGAGGAAGTCTTCTTGGATAATGAGTTGAAAGTAGTCCTCTGTAAATGTGAAGTAGTTTTGACTGGTAAACATATTACTTCCTCCCCACAAATTTAATTGGAGTCAGCATTAGGAAGTCTGGTTTGCACTGACTGAGGCACTTTTCAGTGTGTAGTTTAATGTTTTAGTAGCTTATTCCAGTTTGAAGTTGTTTTCCAGTTCATGCTGTATGCATACAGAAGATCTCTGGGTAGAAGAACTTTCCTGGTTTGGAAGTGGAATTTCTTGAAACACCTAGTAAATGGGGAAGTGGTGAGGGTAGCCCTCTCATCTGGGAAAGAGAAAGGAGAGTATTTGCCTTTGAGTTCAACTGAACTCTTCAGATTCAACTCACTCAGCTCACCATCAAGGTAAAGGTTGAATTGAAAGGTGGGATTACAAAGAAAACAGAACCTCCTGGACTGTTTCTTCAAAATGTCTGCTAGAGTTTTCAATACAAATTGCTGAGACCATCTTTATTTTGAAAATAGGACCTTGCACTTGGCATGGTTAAACTTCATGAGGTTGGTATCAGCCCAGCTCATAAGCGTGTCAAGGACCCTCTGGATGGCATCCCTTCCCTCCAGCGTATCAACCGAACCACTCAGCTTGGTGTCATTGGCAAACTTGCTGAGGGCACACTCAATCCCACTGTCCATGATGTCCATGATGTCCACTGTTCAACAAAGATGTTGAACAAGACCAGTCCCAATACCGATCGCTGAGGGACACCACTCGTTACTGGTCTCCAGCTGGACATTGAGCCACTGACCACAACTCTTTGCATGTGGCCATCCAGCCAGTTCTTTATCCACCCAGTGGTCAAGTTGTGCAAGCAGCTTAAAAAGAAGCTTTAATACATAATGTATCACCTCTCAACTATTTTGATGAGTACTATAATCTATTGTTATGAAGGAGGATCAGCAGCACATTGTATGACATTTGTACTACAGGCATCTCTCTCCAGATTGTTTTGTATCACGTCTTGTCCTCAGCACTTCCTAAAGCTGTAAGCTGTCTTAAGAGCAGAAAATAAGAACTTCCTCATTTTTTTCTAAGTGGAAGAAATGCAGTCTGAAAAGAAACAAAGGTTATCTTTCCAGGCATGTATGCATGCATTTTTCCAATTCCTGCCATGAAATTACATGCTCTTGCATAATATGGTGTGTCAACACACTTCTCCCTATCTGTAAGGCAGGTTGGTTATCAGCTGATCTGTGCATGTAACCCTACCTGGTCTTGAGATTTTTGTAACAAATACCTTTTATATGGAAAGTCAAGATCAAAAGAAATACTGTTTTAACGTAGGTTGGTGTCAAAAAAGATCCTTCTAAATTACATGACCCAAAGTCATTTGGCTGTTCTGTTTTTGGAATTTCAGGGCTGTGACAAACAGTTCTTTAATGCGTCTGTTCAGTACTCCAACATGGACCTGTTGTTGGATTATATTAACAAGCATTCTGCTGAGTTTGGAGTGACTGTCCAGTATGCCACTGTTGGTGATTACTTCCAAGCAGTTTATAGCAGGAATCTCACATGGGAAATTCGGGACTCTCAAGACTTTCTTCCGTATTCAACAGGTAATTTAAGTTTACAACTGCATAATGTCTGCCTCAAATGTGCAAATTTAAAATCTTAATAAAGGGTAATAGAGAAAATGAGAAATAAAGAAAAAAAAACAAACAAACACAAAAAACCCACCCAAAACCAACCAAAAAAAAAAAAAAACACCAACAAAAAAACCCAACCGACCTTCTTTTATAACATTTATTTACACTACAAGGTGTAGTGTACAAAAAACCTGTAGTCTCTTAGGTAATCTGCAGTATTAGATGTGTATGTTATGCCTCTTCTCTTCCCCAAAAAAGAGTTACCGTAAGGACAGAGTGCTCTAGGATCTAGGGAATGAAAAGGAAACTGGTTAACTGAAAGATACCTAGAAACAGATGGATGCAGAGCCAAATAAAACAATGTCCTAATATTACTGTTCAAATGAACTGGATTATGCACAGATTAGAGCAGACATGGAGTACTGTTTTTTGCTGGGATAGAGTTAATTTTCTTCTTAGTAGGTGCTGCAGTGCTATGTTTTTGGCTTTAGTATGAGAACAATGTTTATAACACATAGATCTTCTAGTTGTTACTAAGTGGCTCTTATCCTGGTCAAGGACTTTTCAATCTCTGATGCTCTTCCAGTGAGGAGGAGCGCAAGAAGCCATGAGGGAGTGGAGACAGGACACCTGACCCAAACTTGCCAAAGGGGTATTCTATACCATGGCGCCTCATGCCCAGTATAGAAACTGGGGGGAGTCACCCAGAAGGGACTGCTTGCTGCTTGAGTCAGGCTGAGTGTCAGCGGGTGGTGAGCAATTGTGTTGTGCATTACTTGGATTTCTTGGGGTTTATTCCTTTATTTCCTTTTATTGTTGCTAATATGTTAAACTACATGATTAAGCCACTACAGATGGGAAACATGACATGACATAATCTGTGAATGTGAAAGAGAAGCAAGGCAGGTAACCCAGGGACCAAAGCAATCTGAAAGTTCTTAGTGTACTTTGTTAATACAGTGGAATAGGAGTGGTCAAAGTGAAATAGTTGCTGCAGGGGATTTGATGTCCCTCCTCTATGTAATTTCAGGAAAATTGGATATAATCTGGACTAAGTGCCTATTAATGCTGGTTATATACCATCCAGTCTGTAAACTCCAAAACTAATCTTTTCTATAAAATAAAGCATAGCAGGTAAGGATGGCTCATAAATTCACTTGAAAAACATGTTCCTGATCCAAGCAAAATACTAATGTAGATGAATCCCTAAAGTCTCCTGTAGGAGAAAGTCTTGTCTTTTTTGTTAAAGAAAACAGTTTTAAGTTCTAAGGGGGAGGAGAAAAAAGAAGTGTTATTTATAACTGAAGTCTCCAAAAGTAAAAATACCACCTGTATTTCTGAAATATCATAGTATGATGTGACACATGTTCATTGCAGCTGCTTGTCGCTTGCTTGCTTATGTGCTGTACTACCTTAGCTCTTCGAGCAGAGCTGAAAAGTACTGGGAAGATAGGAAAGACAGCATGCCATACCCAACATCCTTTCAATCATTTTCCCAAGTATATTTACCCTTTTAGGCCTCATATTTAAGTATGCAGAGAGAAGACACAGCTAAATTCTCAGTTTCTAAACTCATTAATTTGCTTCATTGCCTGGATTATCATTAAAATATCATTGGTATCATTAATATAGCTGTCTATATGATTGTAGCTGCTTCATCATATTTTTTGGCACTTGGGTTGTGTATCTCAGACTATTCTGTAACGTCTGTTAACTTTTCAATGAATAAAAATAACCATTGCTTCCTGTGAATCATTGCATAGGCTGATCCCTGGCTCACTCGCCTCCCTTTAGGGATCATGTCATATCTAACAATTTGCGGATAAATGTATTGCTAGTTCTAACTGCTAATATCCTCTTACATCTGGGCTCTTGCCTCTATCTTTCTGGCATAATTTACAGGCAGTAGTCAATTGCTATTAGCTTGCATAATGGCAGCACCTTCAGTGTTCCAGGCGGGTGCCCACACATGGATGCAATTTCTTCCCCAAACGGCTTACTGTGCCTAGCAATTGCAGTATAGATTTGAGTGCACTTTCTCCCACGTACTGTTTTGCCTCTTGATGATTAATCCTCTCTCATTCTTTCTGTGCCGTCTTCTTATGAGTCACTTATTGGGCTTAGTGTCATTTCTGGCATATGCCTTGAAAACTCAAGTTTTAAGTCCCAGATAAGTATTTCCATTTTCTGCTCTACATTCACTGTTCTGTACTAGTGTGCGTGTGGGACTCTTCTGCTGGTAACCTTGAAAACTGAAATGGAGTTCATTCTGTTCAAACTTCTAGTATTTTTAGGCCAAAAATAATTTCACCTGGAGTTTTTGAGCGAAAGATCCTGTTTTCCAGTTGCTGCCTTTGATCCTTGATAGCAGATTGTTACGGTTGCATGTATGCACTTCAGAAAGCACTTTCTGCAACTTCCTCCAAAACCAACCAAACAAACCTCCCCACACTAAGTAGAGATTTGGAGGTTTTAAAATCAAATACTTGTTTTCCTAGTTTACTCTGTGGGTCCTGGAAATACTAGTGCAAACTAACTGTTGAAATACTTTCCACTGACCACTTGAGGGCATCTTTTGACGTAGTTTGAAGTGCTGCAGTGGTTTGGAGTCATGTTATCACTGTTTCTGCTCCATTTTGAGGAAATGAAATTTAAGATAAATCTCTTTGACTAAAAGGGGGAAATGTAGAGAGATTGTATCAGGCATTAACCAAGGATTATAATCCACTTATTAATGAGTAATAAAATATGCTTCAGTGAAACTTCTGAAATTGTTCTGTGCAGATCCACAAAGAAATTTCTGCAAACACAGGTTAACTTAGTTGGTGTCGGCTTTGAATCAACACTCGTGTTACTAGCCTGTAGTAAAGATTGTAGTTCTACAAAGTGCACTTTTATGGCTGTGTTTCTTTGTAGGGTTTATGACTATTCCATTTGATGTGTAAACCTACATCAGGTTTCATGTAAGGAGCTGTATCATACTAGTCTAATAAATAACATATGTGATAACTGAAATGGTATTATGATGTGTTGAATCTGTTCAACTCTTAACAGAGCCATTTCAAGCATGGACCGGGTTTTACACTTCTCGGAGCACATTGAAAGGAATTGCAAGGAGAGCAAGTTCACTGCTTTTTGCTGGAGAGTCCTTTTTCACACAGTATGTCCAGAAATATCCAGCAGGTTCTATTTGCAAATGTGAAGCCTTAAAGCAACTTCAGAGCCTCAGATGGGCAGTTTCAGAGGTAAAGATTGATTTTTTAATTTGAATGAAAATGTTCATTGCCCACAAGCAAAGCTTTCCTTAAGAATTTCAGCTGGAATGTCTTGAGGTTGCTTTTATGTTTTTAGAAAAAACATTTCCCTTTAGCAAGTCATAAGTAAAAATAAAGCAATTCTTCAAAAAACAGTCTTGAAACTTGACTTTCGCCCCTTAGCCATGCATTCAAGACATGGTTACTGGCAAATGTTTTCTTCAGCCAGTGAAAAAATATGTGGTTTCAAACTTTACGTGTAAAATTCTTTTCCTTAATGTTAATTTTATCATTTGCAAAATGGTTTTTAAATAATAATAAAAAAAACAACTGAAAACTATTGATAATCTCTACTCCTGCAAGTTAGAAGAGGGACAGATTTATTTATTCAGAGTTCAGCAGCTGAGTGATCAGCCTCATACCATCAACCATTTACAGGCCTCAGTGCTTTTGCTGGTAATAAATATTTATTCAGCTAAGTTATTGATCAGACCTTAGAAGGAAATTAAAAACCTGGCTTGCTATGGTATTTTTGCTGCATTCTTACTTTTAGTAAGTGGTATTTTTTTCCTCCAAGTATGTAACTAGTAATTTCTAAATATTAAAATAGGAATATATAGAGAGGGAAGTCTGTGTGCATCTGGTCTTTGACCATTTTGTTCTATTTATTGAAATTTGGAATAGGTAAAATGTTTAAACTGTGAATATAGCTTATTAAGTTCTCTGACTGAAGGTTAGTGAACCATGTTAATACAAATGAAAACCTGAAGTTGTCATCCTGTTGCATTGTAACCTTTCAAACTGCTCTTAAATGTAAGGTCCAGCACCATGATGGTATAACAGGCACAGAGTCTCCCAAGGTGAAGGACATGTACATGAACAACTTGATGTATGGAATGTTCAATGTAAAGAAGCTAATGGCTTCCATAATCTTTGACATGAACAATGCAGAGAAGAACGGCAATGTCTATTCTTCTGTCTATGTTAAAGACTCAGGAGTACCAGGTACTTTTTACACAGCTTCTCCAATTTTAAGGCTAGCTTATGAAAACTACCATGTTTTCCTCCAAAACAATCAACATGCTATGTACCGCTTAAGTTCTGTGAACCACAGCTGGAAAATCCTGTTTGCTTTATGAGATCTGTCAGACCTGAGGCAAACTCAGATGAATCTGTGAGATCTTAAGCATCTGAAACCAGGACCTTTAAACTGATGTTGGGCAGAATCCTACCCCAGTGCATGTATTAGACCTGGCTCGCAGAATCAGATCTCAACTGTAAAACGGAGGGAAGAGGTGCTGATCGGGATAATTACTAAACTAACCTTACTGTGCAACAGAAGATTATGTGGTAAGAAGTACAGTCACAGTTAAGAGATGTTCTTGCTATAATGTATTGCCAGCTTGTGTAAAACATAAAGGGATTTTTAAGGAGTCTACGCTAAAGGCTGTACATTCTCTTTCACTTTAGAAACTTTCTAACTGTCAAATGTAAGCAGTGCTGTGGGCTATGCAACGGACTGATTTGGCTTTTTACAGGGCTGTTTTTAGATTAGACTTCCCATTTGATCTTCTGTATATCTCTGATAAAGTTAATACTGCATGACAATGAGTTGTGGTAAGCTGCTTATTTTCACTACATGCATTTACATTCAAGTCGGGTGTCATGTTCTGAATACATGGTCTCTTTTTGTTGGGTAAAGAATAGAAGAATAAAGCAGAAGAGGTTTTTATGAAGTACTATAAAATGTTTTCCTTTTTTCAATCATGAAGTTTTACTGCAGGGTTTTCTGTTAAAATTTTGTAAGATGGTTGTACCTAGACAGATCTCTCAAATGCTTTTTAATATCACATTTTAAAAATACATAGTTTTACTGACTGATAGTTTTGTCTGTTTGCATGCGCAAAGGTGCCGCAGGCATTGACCAGTACATTGTCGTCTATAATCCCCTGGCGTGGAACATCACTACCTTTGTCAGGCTTTCTGTGGGCCACTTGGCAATGAGTGTCTATGATGAACAGGGACATCCTGTACCTGCTCAGGTATTTCAACTTTGTTTCTTTCTGTTGCTTTTCTTTCACTTGTCAGTTTTCACTGACTTGATCCCACCTCCTGTCAAAGTGCGGTAATGTATAGTATTACAGCAAAAACAAGTATTAGTTCAAATAGGGATTTTCCTAGTCCTCCTTCAAGTGATCATGTTTTTAATTCTAGTGTGTTTGGTTTGCCCTTTGTATGCCTGCTGTGTGTGCCTAGCACCTGCTTTTCTTTCTAAAAACCACTGTTTCCAGTAAAACCTTTTCAGTTGAAGCCCTGCCTTATAATTCACAGTCCTGTTTCTACAATTGACAAATGGCCTTGGGTAGGAGAATTGATTGAAGAAATTTAGGAATTGAGGCTTGGCAAGTGCTCTGCCTTCTTTTGCACTACTTGTATGAGTTGAAGTGATTCCCTATGACTGGGAATAGGTCCTTGTTGATTCCAGTAAGGTTAGGAGGTCTGCAGTGTGAATCATAAGTTGTATGCCAATCCACAGCATGAAGCTGCAGACAACTGTCCTGGGTTTGCTGGGAAAGAGTTAATTTTCTTCCTAGTAGCTGGTACAGTGCTGTGGTTTGGCTTTAGTGTAAGAAAAGTGTTGATAACACAGGATGGCTTAGTTGTTGCTAAGTAGTGCTACCTGAAGTCGACTTTGATTCCTATGCTCTGCCAGCAAGGAGGGCCACGGGAAGCTGGGAAGAAATACAG
>JANHGB010021975.1:0-17527 GCA_026283785.1 Coracopsis vasa
AAGAGGAGGAGAAGAAGAAGAGGAAGAAGAAGAAGAGGAGTGCGGGGCCGCCCGGGGACGCGGGTGCGCCTCTCCCACGGGTGTCCGTGGCAGTTTGTGCCTGCAGCGCGGGTGATTGATGGCAGCCGCGATTCACAGCGGTGGCGTTTGGTGTGAGGAGCGGGCGTGTGCGTGTGTGTGTGGAAATTCATCTGCTGTACTAGTAAGAGCGAGGCATGAAAGACGTTCACATGTGAGAAAGCCTGCGAGGCTTTAAATGTCTTCATCATGCACGGAATTAATAACAGGAGTCAAGTGCAGCCTTTCGAAATATGGGAACACTTAGGATGGATTAGTTTCCACACCTCTGAAGCAATGACAGTGTCAGATCATTGGATGGAGCAGATAGTCCAAAAGCCTTGAAAAACAACGCTGGGTAAGTCTAAGCAGAGTCACTTTTGTGCCACTCTGTGGCAGATAAAGTTGAAAAATATCCAGCCTAAGTCACGTGTACTTTCAGTATTCCCTAACAAGTTTGCTGTCCTAGGCAGCCACCTGCTCTATCCTTGTGTGTAAATCTGCTCTAAACTGCGTGGACTGAGATCCCTTCCCTGTCATAGTAAATGGGAAAGGCTCCCTCCCTTCCTTGAGAGGGAGCAATCTTCCACAAGATTTTCAAGTGTTTCAGAGGTATTAAATGAACTTTCACCAAAAGGTGCACAGTTATAGTGTTCATTCCCAGGAAGGCTGAACAAACTATTTGCTGGAAGGGTACTCAGGCGAGTCTGTTATTCATGGCCATTGCCGGAGCTGCTTGCAGAGGATAATCCTTAAAAAGAAAATAGGAGCCCACCTGCTCCTGCTGAAAGAAAAGTTGTTTTCATATTTCCCACTGATGTTTTCAGTACTCCGTCTCTGTCACTTAAAATCTAGAGCCCTTGCTCTCGCTTTGTAGCTACTGCCTTAGATCAGTTCAGTGCTTCTGGTGTGCTTGAGCACTCTCCCTTGCACCCACAGCAGGAGGGGGATACGGGCCCTGTCCTTGCCACTGCAGAGCTCCCTGCAGAAGGAGGAAAGTGCTGTAGTGCTCTTAACCTCTCTGTGCCAAAGGTAGGAAGCCTGCAAAGGGCTTGGCTTGACAGGAAATTTGGTAGAGTGCATAGATGAAGCTTGAGCTCAGGAGGTTATTTTACTTGCAGGAAACTACACATCTGTGTAAAAGGTGAAATTATGTGAACTTTTCCCACTGTAGGAAGTCTTCTATTTGCCTGATAAGTAAGAATGTGAAGCATTGCAGTCCTGGTATGCCTAGTCTCACCTGCTGTAGACAGAGCTGGAAAATGCTGCTCTAGGCTGATGGCAGATGAACACCTGCAGGAGTAGCTCACACAGAGGTTATCTCTAGAGTGCGACAGTAATGGCTTTTGCTAATGTAGCTGAGATAGTGACAGTTTATACTGTAAGGCCTGACTAGTCAGAGCTGAAGCTGAAGGGGATTTAAAATGCTTAGGGCTCTTCATGGGTGAGCTGAAAACTGGAGAAATGCCCCCGCCCCTTTGAGAAAGGAAATGTGAAAAGTAACCAGGAGTATAATTGAACACCCCCTCAGAGTGGTAGGGATGTATTTATAACAGTCAGCAGCTATATACATTTTGTTTTAATTCTTTTACAGTACAGTAAATCTTCCCCATTGCTACTGTTGCTAAGATACGTTACCATACTTCTGGCTGGAGCAGTTCCTGTCAAGAGAAGTGTATAGTTTCAAAGTATGGAAGATATAGCATAGCCTTCAAGTGCTCAAGAGAAAACTTGCCTATTCTCATACTCTTTGGTAAAAGTTCTTCCTACCCTGTTTTCCACAGACCTAGATAAGTCTCACAGTAAATGCACATCAGAGAGCTGCTGCATATGAAATGGTGTATGCATAACCTTTCTGTGCTCCCATCGCATCATCACAGCAGGGCTTGTGTTTGTGCAATAGCGTGTAGTGAGGTTTCTGACTTGCTTCGTCTGCTCCTTTATTTACCTAGGTATCTGCTAAGGCTTCGACTGTGCCATGTGCAGGTGAGTAGCCCCAATGCATTTATGAACAATGGCAGGAACGGGCCCTGAAAGAGCAGTGTAAACAACTGCTTTTGAAGGAAGACATTAAAAAGTCCTCCCAGAGAGCTGAATGTAACTGTATCCAAAATGTTCCTTGGAGGAGAAATCATCTGTATGCAATGAATGCCACTAAAGTCAATATGCACATTTATTTCTTTGTTTATCACATACAGAAAATAAATGAAATGCTTGAAATAGACACAAGTTTAAGTGCCTGTATCCCTTATTTTCTAGAATATTTGGAGAATCTTTGGGTTTTGTTTTTTTTTTATTCCAAATATTTATTCTTTGAGTAAATAATTTAAAAAAAGATCTTTGAATATCAAATAGGCGGTTTTTAAAAACCCATTTGTCCATGTATAAATTTGCAAGTATATCTTGATTTTGATCCAACTCTGCATTAATTTAATGTTATGGTATTGTGGCTCTTTAAATCTTGAGCCATTTGACAGTGAATTAACGTATGTCTCTATAACATAATCTTCCACTAGTATTTACAGAATAAATCACATCATAAAAATGCAGCTGCTCTGTGTTATTGACAAGGTATATTAACTAATTCAGAAGGACAGTTGCTATGTGAAGATGTTAAATCAAGACTGTTGAGAAAACAAGCAGGAATGGCGAAGGCGGCTGAAGATGCAGAGGAAGTGCTGGAGCTGATCTGAGCGAAGAAGCTCTGGATGACTAAAAAGAGATCCTCTCCTTTCAAAAGAGGAAGCTGTTAGGGGACTGCTCAGACCAAAGCAGTTCTCTCTGGTGCATCTGAAGAGATCATGCTGACCTGTGCTATCATTATGCAATGATAAGGGCAGATTGACACAAAATAAAGACTTCTGTTCCAAAACTGCTTTGTCTACTTTCTGTGTTTCAACTGTCAGCATAATCAATACTTCAGTTTTCAGAAGACTGATTGCTCTTTTACTGCTAATTGCACACTGGTAATTGCACACTGAAAGAAACCCAGCTGGACCTGCAGTGTACAAACAGTTAATCTGCAGAGTGCAGTAGCCTTAGGAGAGGGGAAATTTTGCTTTTCCTGGACCTGACTGGCAAATGATCTTCTCTCTCTGTGGTCACCTTGCAATCAGCCTTTTCATATTTTGGGCCTAATCCAGTGAAATGTTGCTAGTAAATGACAGAACAGTAAACAAGTGGCAGAAAATGCCATAAGATTTGGCTCTGTTGCATGTCTGCAAAGGCAGTGTATCTTTGAAGGCAGAGTCTCCGTGGGATGAGAGATGTGGCACCTAAGAGAGCTATTCCAGTGGTACTGCCAGGGCTCTAGTAACATGATTCTGTGATCTCCTGTGCCAAAGTGTGGGCATGGGCAGTTCTGGGGCTTGTTTAATGACTGAGAATATGCATGGTGTATAGAGCTCATCCAAAATCATTCTTGTGGCTGGAGATTATGTGATTGAGGATGTAGGTGCAAATGTTTAGCATCCTTCATCTCTTTACTGTGAGTAGAGAATCTGTGAGCAGGGGTGTCTGATCACTGTCTGTGCAATTACTTTTCTGAGTGATGATACATCCCTTTGGCTGCAGTTGAACATACAAGATGTTGAAGATCCAGCTGTCTTCTGTCAAAGTTCCATTAAAAACAAGCAAAATATCATCCTCAGTTGCTGCTGAAATCACTGGTGGAGTCTGACAGAGGTGATTTCAGAAGTCATCCCAAGGCTTGTTTTGTGGTAGAGGCTGTCACCCATTTGGGTGCTGGGGTCCCTATTTTTCATCTTCCCTGGAGCAAGGTCCTCCAACCCAGCAAGATTTCACAGGATGTGAGGTTCTCTCCTATTGGAGGATGAGGCCCTTTCTCCTATCAAAATCTTTGTGCCCTCAAGTGTTTTCTTTTTTCTCTGGGTCTTCAAGTCCACATACAAAACACTCTCTCCTCTGTCACACATCATCCCTTTTTCTCTGACAAAGTGGTGCGTCACCAAAGTGAAGAGATGCAAACCCCAACTTGTTTTCTGCTTGTCCTCATACTAGACCACAGGGCTGTGCAGAAGCCAGCATGACTTTTTTGTGGAAAGGAGCAGGAGCAATGGAAGGGGAGAGAGAAACAAAGCTGCAGGTCCAAGTGGCTCAAAGTAAGGCTCACTCAGGCCCTGCAGGGTCAAAGGGCAGCACAGAGCAGAGATCAAGATTAGGGTCATGGGCATCCTGATGCTATAGTACTCAATATGCTTGGCATTGTGTTGTTTTGACTGTTTTTTTATCACCTTTTGTTTGAATTTTGCTACCGGTGGGCCTGGTGTAGTTCACTGCTCTCTGGGAGAGCGGTAATTTCTGCTTCTGCCCCAAATCTGAGATAGGCTGCTGAATTCTTAATGAATGCAGTGACCACTCTCAGAAAAGTGTTATTTCTCCTCAGAAACTCTGCAGGCTTCCTCAACTCCATTCTCTAGCTGGCACCATGGAAGAAATAGTTTGTGGGTTAGACCTTAAAATGACCCAGTATCGAACTTCTGATTCTATACCTTCCTACACTGCAAACAGCAATGGTTATAAATTTATAAACTATGAAAAATTAAACATGCAGGGAACTATAATAGCACTTTAAAAACAACACATTGAGAGTTGGCACATACTGCTGACATTACTCAGATACTTTCATAAATGTGCGGAGCTGCATCTTCTTGCCCAGCACTGGTAGACTATTTATTGTTAATAGTGAAAGTAATAGGAATTGCTTGTTAGTAGATATTCAGGAAACTAGTGAGCTTGGTCCAGACTTTTCAGAAGTGGTTTGACCTCCACAGTGTTTGCTGGGAAGTGGAGGACATGAGATAGAGAGTCATCCTAGAAGCACTAGTTGCTTTGGTGAAGTAAATTCATGGAGTATGGTTTTGTTCCAATCCACCCATGTGCCAGATGTTCAACAAGGAGATTACAGGCATGCTTCTGGCTGCACCCCAGCTGCAATCAGGAATGTTTTTAAAATAAGTTTGTTATGTAGTAGGGCTGTGGGTCTATATTTATGCCCATTCTTGAAGAGATTAAGAAATTTTGTGATGGACCACGTTGTCTGAACAGCCAACCTTAAGTTGGGAAGTTGCTGGCTGTATTCATTTACTCTGTGGTAGTTTGTATAACCAATTCAGTCTGGAAATTTCAAGAAATAAAGGATCTCATGCATGGCAAAATTAGTTCCTGCAGCCTGTCTTGGTAACTTGCTTATTTTTATTTTTTTTAATTTTATTTATTTTTATTTTTATTTTATTTTTTAGGGGTTTTTTTGTTTGGTTTTTGGTTTGGGTTTTTTTTCAACCTCTTTAGCACCCTGATGCTGACCGTGACAGAGCTTCTAAACACTGGGTGCAGCAGGTATGTTTTTTCATGATCTATGAAGATCTGCAGTTTCCTTAACTTGCGTTCCTCAACTCAGTGACTCCCAGCTGAGCATAGAACTTCCTTCCTTCCTTCCTTTCCTCTCCTCTCCTCTCCTCTTGGACCCCTAGATTTGTGGATTCTAGTTTAGATATGCTGCTGTAATAAATAAAATCCGAAATGCTGGAGGCTGAGTGTAAACCACAGACTTCAGACCAAGTGACACTTGGATGAAGGAGAATTTGTAATGACAATCTACATACTTGTAATTAGTAGGATTAATTAAAGATTTTTTTTTTAGATTTGATAAAAGATTATTTGCCTTTTGACAATGAGCTCTTTAATTTTTATTTTTTGTTTTTTTAGCCTTGAAATAGAACTTTGTTCATCCATTTTGCCTTTCTTTTTTGGTCCAAAACAGTAACAGGGATGTGGGTCAAGTCTTCATCCCACTAGAAACAAAATTATTACACTGGTCCCAGTGACCTTGATCTAAATAACCTAGTCTGTGTCCAGTTTCTTTCTAATTAAAACAAACAAAGAAACAATAATAATAATAAAAAACAACAACAAAAAAACAACCCAAAAAAAACCAAACCAACAACCAAAAAAACAAATCAAACCCAAACCCCAAAAAAACAAAACCCCACAAGCGAAACTTGAGCTCTAGTTTTCCAAAATTCTTAGATTGAAGTTTTTCTGTTCATGTATGTAAAGACAAACATGTGCATGAAAAATGAATATGTTACTAACAAAGGAGTTCATTAGCACAGAAATATTCTTGGCATAGAAACCTTGGGCAAAACCCAGAGCATCTAAGAGAGGTTTGCAGCCATCAGCTTTGTAAAATAAGGTCTTGTTACCCTTCTGGGCCTCTGGAGACCTCTGAAATGATTTACTGGGGCTAGAGAAAGGTGAAATGGAATCATGTTTTACAGAATGAACTCAAGTGGCAACTGTAATGCTAGTTCATGATGTACTAGGGTATATTTAGCCTTTTGAATGTTTGTGCTGATGATGAGCCCCAAATGCTACTTAAAAATCACACATACTCAAAAAAGACCCTAAACTGTTAATGAACTGTTTTCAGCTGTCAGTATCATGTTTCTGTGAGACAGAACTAAAAAATGGTTTAGGTACTTTAAGGTTAAATAAGTCAATTAGGAAAAGGACTGTTATCCTACAGTCCCCTGGTAATGACAGTAGGTGAAATGGTCCAGATAAAATATGTCCTAAGGCAAAACACTCTGATGCCAGTCTAAAAAAATGAGAAAGATCTGTGATCTTGGAAAATTTGATTACATTATTAATGTGCAAAATGTTACATGCCTTTGCACTTCAATTTTTCTTCATCTTTACAATAGTTCATTATTGCTCATCAGATGCAGGTTTATAGGTCTTCTCATAATTCATGTCTCCTGTCGTTTGTTTCAAGTATCCAACAATGAGAATAATTATGCCTGCCTTTTGGTATTCTTTGTTTTCAGGAAACAATGCATTAGGGAGGCTGTTTCAGAGATGCAGGCTCTCACAGGCAGTCACCCAAAAGAGGCAGAAGCATGAAAACAGAGCTTAAAAACTTCAGGTGATTCTTCCCTCATTTGTAATTGTAGAGCCCACTGAAGTAAGCTAGATTGATTTGCTGCTTACAAGGGCAAGATCTAGCCATTTTATTTCAATTTATCTTTCCTTCTTATACTATTTCTTACATGGGACATCAGAAATGTATTGCTTGGAGCTGATTGCATGCCTTCTGGTTAATAATGCCCAGAACCTCAAATTAGGGAAGCTTATAACCTTGCTAAATTTGGAGGCTGAATTTTTTTGGGTCTGCAGGTCTGCCAGAAGACTCATCCTATTTTCTGCAGGTTTGTTCCTGGCTTTTCTGAGAAACACACTGCAGAAAAGGATGTTGTTCTGCAGCTTAAAAAAAAGAAAAATGTAAATCAGTCCATTTGGGGGTATTTCTGTGTGAGAAGCAGATCTAGAAAAAAAGCACTAGAAAAGAAGACTCAAAGGAAAGTTGCCTATCTATGAAGTACATCTCATAAAAACAAATCTGAGCATAGTTATAGTTATTACTTGTAAAAAATCAGTTTACATGTGCTCAGTGGCAACTCACCTAGTAGGGAATTTCTTCAAAGGGCTCCTTTTACACTGAACACATTCCATCTTTTTGTTGGTCTTCAGGTTGGAGGGCACTGTTCTGGTTCTGGTGCGAGGCTTGGTAAGACTTTATTTGCAGTCACTGCTATTGTGTCCTGCAGTGCTGGATACAGGATCAGAGACTGCAGAAGTGATAATAGATCTCTCAGAAAAGTGCAAGAGGAGAAGACAGCTTCCACACTGAAATGGAGCAGGAGTTGGCCTGGCATGTACAGGGTTGTGGACAGAAGGGCTGTGACAGCTCAGATTGAAATGGACCTTCACAATGGTGTGACTTGGAAAAAAAAAAGGGTAAGTATGCTGGGATGTCAGCAACAGGCTATTGGCACAGAATGGAATAGCCCATGGTAGCTTTCAAACACTTTGTACCAAATGAGGATATGAGTGCATGAATCCAATATACCTCAGATGAAGTGGTTTGTAAATTAACTAAAATTTTCCACAAAGGAATCTGTTCTGTCTTATTTTGAGAGCGGCTAGACCTTCTGGATTCTTGCAGGCATGTCACTGCTGTTTACTTCATAGTCTCTCTCTGCTGGATGAGTTTATTGACTGCATTTTAATACCTTCTGAAGAACCACACAAAAAACCCTTCACGATTTCACCTTCTACATTGGTCTCCATGGCAAAGGTTCGGCTGCTATTGCTTTTGAATATCAATTTCAGGATATAATACCAATAATCCTGTTAGTCTGTCTAGGAAATAAAAAAAAAAGAAATACAAGTTGACTCAATGTTGGAAGTAATCTCCTTTATTAGATGTGTATGAGAAGACACTTCAAAGAGAAAAAGCATTCAAGAATAGATGGTTTGTCTTTCTAGGGTCTCATATACACTGAAATGCTAAATTTTGACCATATAAAAGGATTGAGTGAGTTTTTCTTTACCTTATATTAGCAATACCCTTATCCATCTCCTGTACTCTATTAATACCTTGGTAAATCTTGTCCATTTATAAAAAAATAGAGCTATAACATGCAGTTTGGGTTCACTCTACCATGCTTAAGCTGACTCTGCTTTAAATAGTTCATAGTAACCATTTGGATTTGAAAGAAAGAGAAAAGTTGGCAGAAATGCCTTCTGCTAGGTGACCTTTGCAAATGCGTCTGCTGCTGCTACACGTAGTACCTAAAAAGATGGTGTTTACTGTCCTGGTTCTCTCCTGGGAGCTGGGAAAGAGGACACAGCAGCTCTTTGAGGCTTGGCAGAAGATAATCAGAGATGTCACTCTCCACTCCATTCCTGCCAAATGCAATTAGAACCTTTGCTGGGAAGAAAATAATTTAAGGGTTGCATTTAAATCTTAGAAAAAAACCTAAGACACATGTGAAGTATTTAATTTTCAGCAGCTGATGCTGTAAACAGAATGTAGATACTAGTAATAGAGCAGAATTTGTTTTTCTTGCAATGAATACAAGGTATAAAGTGTTTATTGACTTAAAAAGAAAAAACTGAACAAACAGAATAAAGAAGAAAGCATTCATGGCTGCTTTGAAGGAAAGAATGTTTTTATTTCATACTTTGAAGAAATTGTTCAAGTAGTTCAGACGTGTAAAAATGTGACCCCTCTAATGCTGCCAAGGGCAGCGAGATCAGGGATAATCTGCTGAAGAAATGCAGCTCATGCAATCCAAAAGGAGAGTTTTAAGCTTACAACACCAATTTTTACAAGAGTGAAGCATATGCAGAAGGGGAGACTTGCTGAAGAATCCCATTCCCTGTTTTGAGGAATATTCTCTTTGCTCTATGCTGTAGATGCATGTGGAATTAAGGGACAATCTGGCATATCTTCTCCTTCCATATTCCCTTTTCTTCCCAGTTAAATGGTCCTTGTAAGAGTAACGCACCTTTAGAAAAACTATCTAGAAGTTACATTTCACCTTGCATTATTCTTTTTCCAACAGAATTGCAGGATAGCTGCCAGAAAAAATGTAGACAAAATTGATACATTGCAACATCTTTACATGCTAATACAGAAATCAATGCTCTTATCATTACTGTTGTAATGGGTGATGCATACATGCCAGCCTTACCATGATTCTGGGGGTATGCAAGCCATTATTCATATTAGCGTGGTACTGTAGTGCCCTCGTACACTGATGCATACAGCCTCTGACTTCCAATTTCTACTGTAAAATTTAGGCAGTACTTCCTCTATGGGATAGAAGTAGGGAAAAATAATGGATGGAGACCATTTCCTCCTTTCCTGTCCCTTACAGTTCAGCATTGCCATGTCTATGTTCTGTGAATACTGAAGGGAAGTGATGGAAAGACAGGTTCTGTCGCATGGGTAGTCCTAGGGTCCTTGCATTAGCTTGAGATACATGAAGTCTCATACAGCAGCTCTTTCTAATTAGAGGGAGAGAGACTGGTTTAAACACAGCAGCGTACCAGCTACTGGGAACAAAATTAGCTCTATCCCAGCTGAAACTAGGGCAGAGATAGATGCCCCCTCCAACACACTGCTTGTCCTTGGAATATTATATCTCTTTTTGGTATTCCTATTGTGAAAAACTCCAGTGAAATTGCCCAGTAGTCCCTTGCAGTTCCAAATATATGGTTGTATTTGAAGCAGTCTGCTTCAGAGGGTTCTAACCCCCAAGTGGTTTCCTGTGTGACATAGAGGTAGCCTCTGGCTGTGTCTAGGTTTCTACTTCTAGGCTTGCTGTCTGAAGGGACAGTG
The DNA here is from genome assembly GCA_026283785.1 of Coracopsis vasa. Lineage (NCBI taxonomy): Eukaryota > Metazoa > Chordata > Aves > Psittaciformes > Psittacidae > Coracopsis > Coracopsis vasa. The sequence goes on from JANHGB010021975.1 coordinate 10,268, forward strand.
AATCTAGCCTTAAGGTGACTTCCTTGGACAGTGTGGGCATACATATTAAGTGGTATAAAGTATTAAATGATTTTTTTTTTAAGCTCTTGAAGTGGTAAGGTATAATACCAGTGAGTCACATCAGGAGCTTGGTGAAAATGTATTTACTATGGTTTGTGAAGAACTAGTTCATTACAATAAGGGCATCGTAAAAAAGCTCAAAGGTAGGATTTGGGTGACATGATAATTAACTCATAGAGCACCTTCTGAATAGTGAGGATAAAAGGTAATCCTGAATAGCTGTCCATTTAGTGATTCCTGCCCACCTTGTGAAATCAATGAGGAAGAGGTCCTGCAGAAAAAAGATGAATGTGATAATGATGCTAAATAATAACTAGTAAAAAGGGAGGGAGCCTGAGAAAAAGCTATCCTGGCAACTTTAATTCTGACTTTAACTTAGTGCTTGACTGTGTATCCTTAGTTTTCTTTTGAAGTAGTTTTGGTATACACATGCCCACACACCGTCTTTGCAAACTTTTGTAGTCCAAAGAATAATTCTCAAGTTTTAGGGGGTGGGGGCAGCGGGGAAGTTCCTTTTGTACTTAGAAACATGAAAAGATTCTGTCAGTTTTTCCCCTTGGGGAGGTCTGAGTCAGTGAAAACATGGGATTATAGTGGAATATCTCTTCTGTGTAGTTTTGACTCTCACAAGTATTGCCGTACTGGAATTCACTAATGACTAAAGAGCAACCACTTCTAAGTGGCCTGCTGAACGTTGTCCAGGGGGCCTATAGGTCAGCTTAAAAGAGAAATAAAGAATGCTTTATTTATTTAAAACTACAGCAAACCCATATTTAGGTATGTTGCTACTGAAATTAGGAAGGTATGTATGATGAAATTAGCTACTATTTTCATTCATCTACAGGAATTATTTCTCTAAGACATGTACAAGGACTAGAAGAGTAACTAATGTTACTTTAATTCTTTCAAGTTAATTTGATTAGTGTTTTTGTCTTCAGCTTTCTTCAGTCTCACAGAGAGTTTATCAGCACCTTCTCTTCCTTAGCTCTGATTCCTCTTTTTCCATGTATTTCTTTGTAAGCTTAAAATGATTTCCTACCATATGAGCTGGCATCAACATTTTTTTGTAAAGGCAATAACATTGCTTTCTAAAGCATGTTTCTACTCTATGGACAACAGACTAGGGGAGTCTTTATGCCTTGTTCTCCTCCTTGCCCTGTAACTTATTTTGGCTATAGTCACTCAGCACTTCCATTCTCTTGTTTCCAAAGTGTTCCCTAGAGCTGTTTGTGCTACAGCTGAAGGCTATAAGGTCAAAATATCAATTTTCTTGAGTGGGCAGTGGTGGTATATGTATTGTAGCAGAGAAAAGTGGTGGTGTTCTACTTGTCTGCACCTCAGACTTTGCTCCTTCACCCTTCTATATGACTGCTCTGCCCCCTCTGGGAAGAGAAACCCCAGACACAAGTTAGTGGAATTCACCAAGTTAGGAACACGCTGAGTTAGGAAGAGATTCTGCAAGAAACATAACCTTAATGATTATCGTCAAGCATTAAGGGATGAGCCACTTTGTAGCACTTTCCCCTTCAATGCTTTTGCTCTGTGTCATTCTACTCCCAGACATTCTTGCTTTGCTCAGGAATCAAATTGCCAGCACTGTCTTTGACAGTTTGCTGCTTCTTCATTATCATGGTACTGGGGTTTCACTTCACCTTTCTTCCAGCCTGACTGACTGCTCAAGTTTTCAGCAGTTTTGAAGTGCTTCTGTTAGCAATGTGCCCCATGGTATTGTTTTTGGTCTCTATGTTCTCTTTATATTTAGTCTATCAATCAGCAGCGCTTTTGCTCCTGGCTGGTATGCTCTAGCACCCAGGTATATTACTTCTTTCTTGTCTGCTCATGTGCTCATCAACAATTTTGTTCCTACCTCTCTTACCTCCCTCTTGGAGAGATACAGCTGCTTTAAAGACAGGAAAAACATAAATCCTTTTCTTTACCCCTGATTCTCACTATTCATCTGTCTTTTCTAGCATTGTTTGTGGTGGTTTTTGGTTTGTGTTTTTGTTTTTAGGTTTTGGGTTGTTTTTTTTTCCTAATTGCCAAGAAAATACCTTTTTTAAAACCAGTGGTGCTCTGCTCTGGATCCTTCTCTCCCTTGCTATTAAAACAGGCATGCATATTTTTAAGTACAGTTCATTGTGATTCTTAATTTTGGTTCAATGGATAAGCCGTTCCATGTGTCCCTTGTTTTGTGCCTCAACATCATCCATAGTATCTATGGATGTTGTTTCTTTCTATCTATGGATGTTTCTTTCTATCTATGGATGTTTCTTTCTAAGTCTGTTTCTTCATTTCCCTACCTACCCTCTGCAGTCTCTTAAAGCTCATGCAAATCAGACTGCTTTTTCATTTTTCTCTGTTTCTTATGATCCCCATCTTTTCTGAAGACTACCTATTTTTAGTCTAATATTATTACCTCATCCTTATTACGGCTGTTCTGTTTGTTCGTCTCAGCTGCCTCACTGCCTGCCAATTCAAATTTTTCACTTCTAGCACACTTTTCTCATTCCTTGCTTTTTCAATATCATGCTTTTCTCATCTTGTCCTTTGGATTTTTTTTCATTAACTCCTTTCACTTCTTGTTTGTTTTCATAATTTAAATCTCTTCTTAAAAGGAGTTTCTGTGTTTTGCTACTTAATCCCAAGCATACTGTCTCTCATGGATCAGCATTACTTGTTTTCTTTACTAGGCTATATTACCATGGAAGGTATTGAGCTTGCCTGATGTTTTTAGGTTTTTGTTGTTGATTGTTTATTTATACAATCTTACTCCAAGTGTCATGTTGGAAACCATTACAATAGGTGTGAGCCTTTTATTTCCAGATTCATTTTTATTCTGTTGCTGTTCAGAACTAGGGTAATTTTAGGATTATATTTCCCAGAAAGGCAAAAGTGTAAGAAGACTTCTTTTGAGAGGGATCAAAGATATAAGAACTCACAAGCATTTTCTTTAGTGCCTGAAAAAATGTTGCATTGGGCAATCCAACAGTGGGAAAGGAGAACTTTGGAGGGGTTTCAAGGCCTAACTAAATGTAACACCTTGGGCTGCAGACTGTTTCTTGGCCTTTTTTATTTCTATGCATTTTCATCCCAAATACAGTTGGTAACAGATTTCAGAGGTGCTGAATGAAGTACAAGGAGAAACAAAACTGAGCTTCATGGGTGCCCCGAAGCTTGGAGTCAGAACCCAACTGTGAATGTCAAAGTAAAATACTTCTGGTTTGGGGTTTCACCATATTGTTTAGGATCCTGATTTCATCTTGAGTCTTTCTGTATTTGATGCAACACTCAGCTCCTGCAGACTTTTGGTGCAAGCCTCTCTTCCACTAGAAAACCCCCATTTTTCAAGTCTTTACTTCTCTAGAGGAAAGAACATTTGATGTGACTATGTCTGAAAGGTTCAGAAACCAGAATGTGGTTGTTGTATGAAGTCTTTAAAATTTTATTTATTTTTTTTAATCATCTAATGATTTTTTAATCCAACCTCTTGATTTGAGGTACAGGTGATTTGTTATTTGCCATAACAGTTGGAGTTTGACAGTACTTAGTGCAAATACTTAGCTGTAGCTAAGTCTGGAATGGGCTTATACCTCTGGTTCAGAGGTATGAGTCTTGGAGACCTGTAAAAAACCACACAGGCTCTTTAAAGACCTGGAAGGATCCTGTCCGTCCTATGCAATTCAGTGATGCACAGCTGCAGGGAGTTAGACCAAGCATGTGATTTCTTGTCTGGTTTCTAGGAACCAGCACATAAAGAGAGGGGAGAATGATTGTGCTTCTCAGAAAAAGAAAGGGTATGCTTTAGGAAAAGGAAGCCCAAGGGATCCTGGTCTTCACTGTATAGAGGAAGAGAGAGATAGGGGAGTCAAATAATAAGGGCTGGTCAGGAGGTTTCTCACTAAACGATGATCATGAGTGAGCATCATTTCTCACTCATGATGCTCATTATTCTGGAAGGTGAGAACAACCTGTGGCCACTTTCACTATGTTATTAAAACAATGGGTCTAGTTCAGGTTCAGGGACTCTGATAGCCAGTTTACAGCTGTTTCGTTGACACCTCAGGAGACTGCCTAGATACAGAAGTAGTTCAGCTCATGTAGGGGAATCCTTTAGCTTGAATGTCAGGTTGCAGAGCACACCTACAGTGCTTTTGAACCTCGACTAGTATGTGTGGCTGCTGCTACGCTGAACTGATTTGTTGGGTTGGTGGACATTTGTCCTGTGGTATCCTGAAAGATGTAGGCAGACCTGAAGCTATGGGATGGATGGAGACTTTTGAAACTGGTCTGTATGCTGGATTCAACATGTGGATATTTTTCTGTTGCCTGCACTGCAGTATGTTGTATTGTCTGCACTCCCAAAATAGACCTGGAGGGAATTGTTCTCCAGGAGAAAATACTCCATGAAGTATGGTTTCTTCCGTGCCCTGAGAGAGTGCTCATGCAGGCCTACAGCTGGGCTATATTAGCAATAGATTATAGGAATTGGCAGGCAGTCTAGTTGGGCTAATTTCAAATGCATGGGTGGAAGGGAGCAGATTTGCACCTGCTTCCAACCTACCTGCAATAGAAAGGGAATATTTGTTTCAGGGTGCCTATACACCTCTCTGGGCAAAAGTCACAATGTAGCTTTCTGTTGTGTCAGCAGTAGATTTTATTTTCCTTGTTGTCTTCTTGCACACACATATTCAAAAGCCATGAAATCCTTATGTCGATTTTAGGCATTTCAGTCCAAGCCATGACCCTGAGGACCTTGTGCTTGTTACCATCCAACTAGGAACTGATGAGTTCTTTTGTTTTTCTTCTCCTCTCCCCTGGCATTTTGCTTCCCTGAAATATACTTGAATGAATGTCTTTGCATAAATAAAGACACAATCACTTCAACATCATAGAATCATGGAAAAATCTGGTTGGAAATGACTTCTGGAGCTTATAGAGATCAGGCTCCTACTTGCAGTTATGGTACTCCTGACACCAGGTCCACTGTGGCTCTGCTCAGTAAACTCCTAAGGTAAACCTATGAGGATGGAGAATCTGTGATCTTTCATCTTGGTAACTGTCTTTCAAGTTGTAAGCTGACATGAGGTCTCCCCTTAGCCTGTGGTTTGCAAAACCCAGCTTCCCTCAGCCTCTCATTACAGGTCCTGTGTTTGTGGACCCTGACCAATGTGGTTGCCATCTGCCAGTTTCTCTCTCTTTCTCCAGATCCCCATTGAACTGGGTTTCCACAGCTGGCCACAGTCTATTCCAGATGTGGTCTCACCAGTGCTGACCAGAGGAGAAAAGAATCTTCCTTGGATATGTTATGTTGTCCATGGCCCTCCGAATTTGGCCTGGTGTGGAGTTTTTCTGCATGCACAGGGCAAGTATTCTGTTGGCTCTTGTTCAGCCTGGAGTCCACCATCACCCAAATCCTTTTCAGGTCTTTTCAGTTGCTTCCCAGTCTGTCCTGATGCATGGAGTTGTTTCCTCCCAGCTACAAAATGTTGAGCTTTTCCTTATGCCATGATATTTCTGTTGGCCCAATACACTTGCTCTGCAAGGTTCCTCTGGACTCAAGCTCTACCACTCAGCATGTCAACTACTCCTCTCTTACTGGTAGTCAGATCATCTTCCCAGTTGCTGTCCCACTGTTGGCTCTCCTCCTTCGCAAACTCTGTGGGGAAAAAGCAAAGGAATTGGGCAAGGCTTTAACTTTGAAGACTAAGGGGAAAAAAAAAGAGCATTGAATATATTGCCACTTTTTGCATTGTTCATCTCTGTGCCTCCACTGAAGTACACACTGTCTGTGCATGTACTTTTGGGATGTTCTCAGAGTTGTTAGTGTAAGCATTGCAGTACATTGGCCCTGTCTGTAGTACTTAAGACTGTGTCTTGGGTGAGGTGCAGCATATTTTCTCTGAAAATGTCTGTTGAAAATGCCTTAGGCAACCTTCATTTTGATGAAACAATCATGCTCTAGAACTGCGTCTAGTGCAAAAGAAAGGGAGACAGACTAGTCTTTGTACTCATGACATTAGTTATGTTTAGGGTATTTGTGGGCAAGGGCAACAGAACTGTCTGAAACTGACATCTTCCCTTGTTTTATTTCTCCTGCTAGGTAATGCCCAAACAAGAGTTGACCAGGACTGTCTTCTATCATTTTAAACAAGAGATAATCAACTTATCTGAGAGCTCAGAAGAATTCGATGAAGGTAGACCAGAACTGCAGGATGAAGGCATGTGTCTGCACGACAAGAACTTACACATGGTGCTTGCGTAACTTGGTAAAGAGTTCAGATTAAAAGATTATGAAACAAGCCTTTTTTCTTCTTTTTTTTTCTTTTTTTTTTTTTCTGAAGCTCTTTCCCACTTCAAAGAACAAGAAGTTTCCTTACAAGAATGAAAGGCAGTGAATTCATAACAAACAAGTCAAACCGCAAGTTCTTTGTATAATAGCAACCTGCTGCAGGCAACAGAGATGAAGGGCTCATTTCCTTGTAGCACAGGAACTGAGGGCCACTGGGGAAGCTGCACTGGACCATGTGCCTTCTGATCTCAGATCCTGGCAAACACTGTCTAATGCCTGGCATAAGTTGGAGTGACCTGGGGAAACTTTAGCTACCTGCTAGGTCCCTGGGCCCCTTGTGGCTGTGTAAAGGAGAAAGAGGCTGGATCTACAAGCCATCTTACTCCGTTTTGTGTCCTACGTGCCAGCATCATCTCAATGGACCCTCCTTCAGCAGGAATTGGGAGAAATGCCAACAAAAGGCCATTGTGTTAGCTTTTCCTGGTGGAAAATGAGCCTTGCGTAAAGCCTCATGTTGCCTTGTGCTATTTCTGCCCTTCCACTACATCAAAAGGTAGGGTTTGTATCCATGCTAAAAATACAGCTGAGAATACAGCTAATGTTTCAGGACGCAAGTTTAACATGCAGAATTAAGCTTGCAAGGAGTACTTTCCATCACAAAACTATACTAACAATTGCGTATACTGTGGAAGGGGTAACGGGTTGAAACTTAAACAGGGGAAGTTTAGATTGGATATAAGGAAGAAATTCTTTACTGTTAGGGTGATGAGGCACTGGCTGCCCAGGGAAGTTGTGGATGCTCCATCCCTGGTGGTGTTCAAGGCCAGATTGGATAGAGCCTTGGGTGGCATGGTTTAGTGGGAGGTGTCCCTGCCCATGGCAGGGGGGTTGGAACTAGATGATCTTAAGGT
>JANHGB010021977.1:4278-32987 GCA_026283785.1 Coracopsis vasa
ACTTTTTATCAATTTTAAATATGTTATTTGAGGGTCAAATTAAAAAGGAAATATCCATAAATAAGTCAAGTAAATTACTAATAGATATAAGATAATACTAAAAAACTAGACTTTATGTAATGGAAAAAAAATTAAAACTTTAGAACAGAATTATATTTATTTAAATCTCCAATGGGATTTTAACTGTAATAGTCAGTTTCCTGTCTCTTTATGTTATCAGAGTAACTAGACTCTGGAGCATGAGTACTATCTAAAGAGAGTTGCTCTTTAATATTTTGTAGGGAAAATTTGATGAAACTTTTGGTGACTATTTTAAAGATGGGGAGAAAAATACAAAATTAAAATGTTTCATTTTATTTATTCTTGGGATAAAACAGTAACCTATTTTATTTTGAGACGACCATTTCCAGTTTAGAAGTCAACCTAATTTAAAGAAATAAAAGAAGAAAAGGAGAAAAAAATTAAATTCATTAAAAAAAGGCCTGTAATGAAATGTTACATCTTGGAATAAGCTAAATATTTCAGATAGATTGAAATACACTTCTCCTCCCTGCCCCTATTTAGACATATCCTTTTTATAGTTGAAAGATGATTTTCATTAATGTCAACCCTACCATCCAGGAGCTGCTGTTGCTGTGATTTTGAGAGTTTTGGTACAGAAAGAAAGACTATAATATAGTTCTATTCATTCTTCTTTGAGACATAACAAAACATTGTAGGCAGTTACTTCCCTGCTTCCAAAAGCCACAACCTCAGAAATGTTCAGAACATTACCATGGGTTGTCATCAGTATTTCTAAAGTTTGTTTTGTTTTATTTCGTCTTCAGCTGGAACTGCTGCTTTCCTTTGCATTTGGCTGATTACAAGTCCTGGACTAAGGCCATCTGGCTTAATTACAACTCAGATAAGGTTGGCAAGGAAGAATCTTTTCAGCAAATGTCAAAATCTGTAGCTGCTTCCTCAGCTGAGAGTGTGGCTGCAGACTGATCAAACTGGCTTACAGTAGTTTAAGCTTTTTCAGTTTAATATTTTCTCTTTACTCAAGATACAGCTTCTCTTCGATTTTTATATTTTTTTCTTATGATGATTTTTGGCTCCTGATTAATAAGTGGCTGAAAGAGATACTTAAGCCTTAGATCAGTTGTCTAACAGCTCTTTGTAGGCAATCAACCACTAGGAAAAGACTGAAGTTCCTTTATTTTACACAGAAGAAGAAGTTTGAGCAGAGAGGCAGATCAGTTATTTGTAAGCTTAAAGATTATAACCACAGAGTTTATGCTTGTTTGTGATAGTATGCTTAGGCACAGGGGAGTTGCAGACAAATGCTTTAGTGAATGAACCACAAGTTCAGAATAGAGGAAGAGATATTTTGTGGAGAAAACATGAAGAAAGCCAAATAACAGGTGTGAAATATACCTGGAATCTCCTCTCTTGAGGGAGTTGTCCTGGACTTTGATATTCAGTATTATTATGCAGTGCCTTACAGGATGTAGTACAAGGTTTTAGTTTCCAATTACATACATGACACCAGGTTCTGCTCACCTAAAACAGCATGTTTGAATTATGGGTTTCCTGACAGAGCTTGACACCATCTCCCACTCTTCTATGCAGGCAAGTTTCAAGCCCTTTCAGGAAATCCACAATTCAAACACATCAAGTGAGAAGCAGCATGGTAGTCTGTATGGGCAGTGGTACAGCAGTAGATAAGTTGCTCCTTTACTCACTGTCCTTATGTTAAATTCTGGTGCTACACCAACCAGGTGTTAATCCCTAGTGTAATATTTAGTGATGATCGTTGTCTCCAAGCTGGCTTCATTAACACACCCCTGAAAAATTAACCAAAGGAAAACTGTCCTTGGGTGGTTGAGATAAAGACAAAGATCAGCAATGACTTAATCTGACCCCTGCACTGCACAGTCTTACTTCGAAGGTCTTAGTTGACTGATCGATTTTTCCATTATTGTCTTACATTTATAAAACTAAATCTATTTCTACATGTTAAAGTGATGTGGTGTTAACATATCTAAGACTTTGTGAATACTTTTACAACCTAAGAAGATAGTAAGTGACTTCAGCAGAAGCTTAATTGGCCACTAAAGAGAACTTGAGCATTGCAAAATATGCATGATATTTAAATAAAGTAAGAAATAACTGAATAAATCAGTAAATAGCATCCCTGAGGAAATTAACTTAAGGTATTGGGAAGAAAGCTGTGCTTTTTATATTCCTGAGGTTAGTGTTTCATAAGAATCAGCCCAGTTCTGATTTGTGTTTGTGTGGCTGTTTTAATAATTTGTTGCTGCTTCTTGATTTTGTCTTTAGTAAGGTTGAGTGCAATAGTACTTTTTAGGTTTTGAATTTTGTAATTTTCGTGTTTCCTTTGAAATTCTCATAAGCCCTAGAGAAACTTCTCACAGCAACATTCACATGCCCAGAGGGTCAAATACGCTTTCCACTGATATATTTTCAGGCTTTATTTCTAAATTAATACTTAGCTTCTTTATACAATGATCATGCATGTAAAAACATGTTTTAGCAGGTACTTAGCAAGTCTTTACAGATGATCCATCTTCTAGCAACACAGCCAAACAGTTTAAAAAAAATTACTTCAGGGAAAACATAGGTTAAATAATAAAGGCAGAGAAACAATAACATTTTAAGTTGCCAGAATATATTTATACTGGGTGGGCTATTGGCACAAGTAATCCTGAACTCTTTTATTAAGTGCATTTTTCCTGTGAATTCCCTGTAGCATGTCATATTTTAGTTGATACTGTACCTAACCTGTCTCTAAGCTAACTAGGCTTGCTTTTCAACTCTCAAGAGGGAAGATTGTAAGACATATATGTGGATGTGGTAGAAAAACAGACATCTATACAGAATTTAAATGCTACCCACAGAATTCTCATTCCTATCCTACTGTCTGATTCTTCTTGCTTATACACACAATCCATTCTTGTAGATCTGACTCAGATGAATATATTAGTCATATGATGACTTTATCAAATGATTCAGTATAAAGGTATGCAAGGGATAGAAAGTGAAATGGAGTAGAGATTTTAAATGGTCTCTACCAGAGAACTTAACGCTCTCAAAATTTGATGGAGATCACTAAAGAGATTGAATCAAGGCAGAGTCAATATTGCCTAGGTAAATTGTAATGGTGTTACATTGGAAAAATCTGAAAGTTCAAAGGCATCAGCAAGACCCTCGTGTTAAAATGGAAAAGGCTTTAGATGAACAAGTAGTGTATTGTCATTTTAAAGCCTCTTGGAAGAATGGTCAATTTATTATGCGTAAATAAATGTATTATATGATTTTATTTAGAATTCTACTTTTTACTCGTAGTTTTACTTTGCTGACTTTGCTTTAACTCATTCATTAAAAGAAAGTAAAATCTAGGGCATTTATAGTAGGCATTTCTATTGGGCAACTTCTCCATCATTTTCTGTTACAAGAGAAAAATAGAGAGAAAGGCTTCATCTTTTTACCTATGCTACTGTTTGGAGTTTTTATTTTATTCATGTTAAAAACCTTTGTTAGTTGCCGCATGCTGGTGAATTGGAGGATGACAAATTCATATACTAGGTGAGTTTGTCTTGATGAAACTTTCATGCAGAAAGGAGTGCCATTAGGGTAATATGTTATTAAACTTCTCTATTAAACAACTCCATGACATTCACATACTAAGTTTCCTTTCAGAACTGAGAAAATCATGTTAATTATAGTAATTATGAGAAAAATCCTTGAATAATGACTGGACAAATAAAGCAGGTTTGCGTATTTACAGTTAAAGCTGCTGCAACATGGTAATTGTATTTCAGTGCAATGCAGCCTATCATCTTTCTGTTCCAGAAGGCTGCTGTCCCTGACTGTTGTATCTGCAAGTAGCAGAAAAACAGCGTAAGCAGAGGAGCTCATTTTTCATTCAAGTGTGTTTAATAGTATACAAGGAAAGACAGTCTCTCTTTAAACTTTATTTGATCCCCTTGAAAAGTTCAATTGAAATTCATATTAGACACATCTTCTCATGGAAGAAGGCTCACAAAAAGTTTTTTTATTATATTTCATGGTTAATTTATCTTTAATGAATACAATTTGAGAAAAACTGGGTCTTTAACCGTTGTTAAAATATGCCACTGCAACACAGTACTGCTGAATATTGCCAAGTTTCTGAGCTGCCAAGCGGTCTTTGTACTCATGGCTCTATGGAAAAAAAATTGATTTCATGTCATATGATGACATTGTGTGTATACATCTCATTTATGCATGATAAAAATTGCTGCCAGATTTAATTTTTATTGTACAGCTGGTTTGGTCTTTACTTCAGTTTCCTTTGATTGATTCATTCCTTTTATTTATTTGGTGCCTTGCCACAAGCCAGAAATTTCTACAAACTATATTTAAAAAAAAAAAAAAAAGTGTTAGGGTGTGTGTGTGTATATGCATATATGATACATACATGATTAGATATGGTCTTGTTCCAGCCTTTTATATCATCATATAGTCTACAGATTTCAAAGTGAGTATAACTGGATTTTGTCTTCTCACTCCATTCCTTCTACACCTCAGTAACTCCTACTTTACACATTCAATGAAACATGTTGTCTGATGATTTATAAATTATTGCTTATCAACTTCTGAGCATTGTGCCTTCTTAACCTACTTAGTAGGAAAAAAAAAATGGTGTTCCGAGCTGCTGTATTTATCAGCTTTAAAACTTAAGGATATTTTTCATCTCATTGCCCAAAATATCTTGGCTTCTTTTTTTTTTCTTTCGTTAAGAGAATATTCCCTCATATATGAACATACTTGTTTAAAAAAAATGCTTGGAGTCTTAAAGATTCAATACTGGTGGGCTGTCAATTGATCTCTTTACCTTTATATATCTATTTCTAAACAAAACTAGGCTATTGAATTATCTCTTACTTAGAACCAGGTTTTTCTGTCTAGTTTGTCCTGTGATCATTTAAATGAATCATAGTAGCACAAAGTTACACGTCAATAATATTGCCAGTGAAGCATTTTGTATACAGTTCCCAGAGGTTCGTACTTAGTGGAAACAAATAAATAAATAATACTTTTATTGACAACTGCCACTCCAGATTCAAACTGATATTTCTAAGGCACACTAATAATGTGCAACGTAAATTTATGGTTAAGATGTTTTGCTCTCAAGTCACACAAGTTAAGTCATGTATGTTTTCAAGTCAGAAAATTGCTATTCCTGCTGTAGGAATGGTACAAGGAGGAAAGACAGTTGGTCTGGGATTTATCTGAAAAAATATTGACATCCATAACACAGATACCACTATCGGAATTAGTCATATGAGTTCATTTACAGGCAGAAGAAAGAAGCAAGCATTTCTATGGCATTCTAAAATCGGAAAGATAAAATGCACCCTTTGGGTGTTCTCCATTGTCTATGAAGGGACACAGAGGTAAAGCTGAGGTATAGCAAGCTGTCATGCCACTGTCTACAGAGTTGAGAGACATCACCATTCAGCTACCCATATGTAAAGTGTGTAACTGAAGCCAGATGTAAGTATATACTACTCTGCATAAATAGTACAGGGTTCTATTTTGCTGTTAAGAATAAAATTTAATTAGATTTTGGTTTTATATTTTATTACATTTTCTTGACCTCTCAGGCTTCTTGTCCAATAAAAAAAACCAAGAACAACTCTTTGCGAACTTCTTGGAATCCTTTCTTAAATTCTCAATTATAAGTACTATTACAGTAATTCTCATTCTGTATTCCTGCTAAGTTATGAAGTTCATACTTATTTTAGTTTGTGATATAAACTTTAGAAATTTATAAAAAATTTTATATTAAAGCATCTAATGGCTTGGTTTGCTCCAGAAATTTATGATCGGTGATGAAAATTAAGTAATGCAGGTAAAGCTGATAGTGATGAATGCAATTATGGTCATGTTTGCAATTTTCCCTTTACATATTTAGACTGTCTTTTGTCTTAATTTATTTAAGATTTAGTAAATGACACATGTTTATTCTTGAGAGTGTTGAAGAACTTTGGCTTTGTGAAGTAAATCCCATTGAACAGAGGAGACATGTATAGACATGTATATCTAATTCCTTCATAAACCATACTTGGAGCTGTTTGCTTAGAGGCATTGAAAATAGGCACACAAGGGACACAGTGAACAATAACGAGACCTCAGAGCTTCCCATGGGAAATGTCTGTCTTGTAAGGTCACACAATCAGGCTGTCTCTTATGCATTAAATATTTGACTATTTTCAGCACAGAGACCTATCTACCATTGAGGGGAAAGAGACTAGTCCAGTTATAGCCCACTCACAGTTTATCAGTTAGGAGGATATGTTACTTCCTGGAAAGGTGCTCTAATCAGGAGGTGATTGTACAAAGATAGGTACTTCCTTCAATTTGCAACTGTTTTGCCCTTCTTCAAGGCAAACCCCCTAACCTGGAAACCTTGACTACCTTTGTCTTCAGTATTGGGTTTGAACACTGAACAGCAACACAGCAAAACTCTACATAAAGACTATAAGACGAAAGTAATTTTTTGAGCAGCATTTATGTTCAGCAGTAAGTTCACTGTATGAGACAGGAGTGCAATGAGAAAGCCTCATGCAGTTGTATGTATATTCGTCTTTTGCAATGGCATGGATTAACTTAGACAACTTCAAATTATCATTGACATACTAGATTTCTATGAGTCTTTTCAACTTGTATGCTTTTAAATGTATGTAAATAGTATGTACACAAATATGTCATGGAATTCCTGAAAACGTTGTGGTTTTCCAGTCCTTCTGATCATTCTCTCCAATAGAAAGCAAACAAGAGAACCCCCTCCAATACATCCATTTCAAAACTGGAAGTAGTCAGGTGGTACAACTGAACTATGACCTCACAAATATGTGAAAATTCAGAGGCTTGCTCAATCACTGTGTCTGTTCTTCCTTTTTAATTCTAGCACTGCTTTTCCTTCTTGATAAGTATGTAAATAAATAACCTACCTTCCCTATCCAGACCTTCCACTGTCCTCCCTTGTATATGCATTGCAATCAGAGAAAAAGATATGAAAGGTAATTTATCATTATCAAGTATCACTACCAAATTGTGCCCAGGGTTATCTAGGATTATCCTGTTCTACATGGGGAAAAAAAACCCCAACAAACCTAATTACTCAATATGGGGTTTATTCCATAGCTTATCAGACAAATAGCTCAAGACAAAACGAAAGAAGTTGATGTCCTTTCATTTCTTGAAAAGTCTGAAAAACTGGAAAGCCCATGTTTGCATGCTTATGAAGGTAGCCAGTCCTAACGCTGGGCTATCTTAGTTTCTGTAGATGGGCTTCTCTTCCATGCCTGAAGAAAATTCTGTTTATTTCCTTATAAAGAGGGTCAGAAGAAAAGAAAGTCTTGTAGATCTTTCTGCTAGGTGATGGAATAAATCCTGTCTTGGCACCGGAGTGTGAATTAGTGAAATAATATGTAACACTTTCTCTGGTAATGTTCTTGTGGATTCAAAATTAATGAAGTTCAGGAAACTAAAATGGTAGTGACTTGATTTAAATTCCAAAGACAAACATTAAGTAAATCCTCCACTTAGGAGCAGATCCACAACACACTAGGTGGTGCTGTAATCCCAACTGCAGTTGCGGAATATGCTTTACTTGTGTTTTCATATTGTCAAGGTGTAACTTGTTACGGTTAGCTTTTTATAGACTTCCTAATACTTTTGAAATTTTGAATATTTCCTGTTCATGATGCTGTCACTGATCTTTTATTTGGTTTGAACAACAGTGAATGCTTTTAGTTTTCATGTTTTGATTTTTGGTCTAGCGAAATGAAGTCCAAAAGATTTGTATCTCACTGTACTTAGGACCCAGGTTTTGGACATGAGTGTTCCTTCTGTTATACATTTTTGGGAAAATTCTGGATATCATGCCAGAAAACTCCTAACCATGATCATTATAATCTGTGCTTGCATCTGTACCGCCACTTTACCATTATCAGTGACATTGAATCACACTGCACAGAATCTGGAATAGGCATATCGGAAGTGCAGGAGAAAGTATTTGATTTAGCTTTCCACTGCCATTCATGTTACAGTCACGTAGCCTTGTAGCTATAAGGTGTTGCCATTGCTAGAAAAATGCAATGGATCTTTATGTTAAACTAACGGCACAAGACTCAGGTTTATCAGGCTCTGTCTGCACCTTGTCTCAGTCTTACTGGAAGTTTGTTTTAGCTTGTTTAGCTGTTACAGCAGTTATGTAAAGACAAAATGACCATGAATGATTTGTTCTTTTTTGTTTAGCTTTGTGCAATTTTGTGGTATGGTGCTTACTGTTATGTATATGTTTTAATAATAGGTAATAATATTGTGAAGTTATTCTATGTAGAATGAACTATGTGTGACCCTGGAATAAAATGTGGAATAGAGGGGATGTGATAACAATGGAGGCCTTTTAAATTATACTGGAAGTCTTGGTGCTGTGAAACACTCCATCGAGCTGGTCACTGGTCACCACAGAAATACAACCTTGGGATTTGTCAAAACCAGATTGCAAAGAGAAAAGAGACGAGGTATCCAGAATTAGAATCACGCTATATCTAGTAAATTCTGTTGTAGTGTGGAATTATAAACTGGCAATATGAGCAATGTGTAGAGCATGTTAGAAAGCACATCAGCATAGTAGTAACCATGGAGGGGAGGAAGAAAACTTCAATATCACACTCCTCCCAGAGAAAAGAAAAAAGCAGTCATCAGTTTCCATTGTAAATCTTTGTCTTGTCCCAGAGGAAGAGTCAGATAACACAAAAAATAAGGTGTAGATACTAGGAAACTTGGGGACTCAATTTTAACTAGTATTTTGGAAGCTTTTTCTATAATGATATTCTTTCTTTGATTTTTATCTCCCTCCCCTCCTATAATAAGCAGGTCTGGGCTGATATTAATTCCTTGATTAGACTGTTCTGATTTGAGAGTTACAGGAATGAGCTGTAATTTTTAACCTATGTTTCTTTAGCCTGTGTAAACCTCACAAGTTGTAGCTCTAAAAACCGATGGTCACCTTAGTTTGTAATCTGGATGCAACATTTCCAGCATTTCAGCAGCACTGCATTTTACTTCCCCCTCCTGGGGATCATTGCATGAGCAGGGGAAAGAAGATAAAGACATATTTGGAAGTGGCAAGATGAGAGAATAAGACGTCATACATACTATGTATGTTTTCAGATGATGTAATGTTTAATAACTTTTCCGTAACACTTTCTCACTTTTCAGTAGTCCAAGTGTGTGTATTTAAGCAAACATTATTAGGGTACCACTGGCATTCCTAATATGGCTAACTTAATTGTTAGTAAGAAGAGTGAAAATAGAGTATAACTTTCAAAGGAAAAAAAAGTCATTGCAGGGCTGAGTGAAATTATCTTGGTGATATTACCCATACTCCTTTGTCTATGTATGATTTAAAAAATAGTATGTATTCACAGTGGTCCTATTAATGTATCAGTAACAGCTGGAAATACTCTCTAGTCATGATGTGAATTGGGAATGGTGTGGGGAGATGTGAGAGCAGTCCAGTTCAACATTTAGATTAACATTTTTAGACAGTTTGAACTCATACCCTAGAAACAAATCAGAACTACATATTTTTATTACTTCTACACAACTCATATATTGCTTTACTATATCAGATTTTGTTTAGGGTTAGATAGAGTTCTTCTGTCCAGTGTTCTGTATTAAACTATAGTTACATGTTGAGATCCATTGAGAAGGAAAAGGTTTCATCAGATGTTTACTATCATGTCTGAAGGACTTTGCTTTGGGTGGGCAAATATTGCAGAAATTAACTTGGCTTAATTAAAAATATTGAAGAATTCATAGAACACTTTTAAAAGTATTTCTCATGCTGTCAGCACTTATTATTTTGGAATTACCTAAATTGGTTTTAACACAAAATCTGCAAACCTTCTCCATATCAGCAAAATCTCTGCTCCTATTTTGCTTTTCAGTTGTCAATCTGAAAACTTGTTTTATCCAGTGTTTTATCTACTACCTGTATTAATTAGGGTATGTTTTGATTCGCTTTTCTAATGGTAGTTTCACCTTATAATTTCTCTAGTTTCTGAAAAATTTAAATTTTTTTTAAGTGAAAAACTATACAGTTAAAACAGGTATCTGCACTCAAAACTGAACCAAAATGGAGGCATGAATAAAATCTTACATTCTAATTGGAAAGTAATCATGCACCATCTTTTCTGTTACTTCAATCTCCATATTAAAAAATAAAAAAATAATACCAATCAAGCTCACTCTCTTTTTCTGATAAATTTTAAATCAGTTGGCCTACTTCAACTGATTTCAAGAGTTATAGAAGTCTCAAAGCTATTAAATTCATACCCATCCATGAAAATTAATATGAATCTCATATATGGGTGATATCTCCTGAACGAAATGCTGTGGTATGAGGTTAGGCAGGGAAATTCTGTGGGCTTTTGAGTTGATCCATCTGTGGGAAAAGCCTCAACTCACTAGACACCTGAGCATTTAACCAGGAAACGCCTAAGCATTAGAATCTACTTGTCCAGTCACTATTTTTATGGGAGTTCCAGCAATATGTTTGCTTTCAGTGTACCACAAAAACCTAATGTTTTTTAAATCAGTCTAAAATCTGCCTACTTAAGCTATTGTGGTGCTTCAAGAGAGTCGAGGTCACATATCTCACACTTTCATTATATCTGTTCGTCAGACTCCCCGTTTAGATTTTATATACTGTGTCTCACAAGGATCACAGTGAGGATGCTTCATTATAGTGGCACAGCAAAGTGACAATTGCAGTGGCACCAAGAGCTGTAGGCTGTTAGGTAAGCTTTTTGAGCGCTGTTAGTTATGAGACTATAAAATCCTTGTGCATTCTTTCTCTTCCCTTGCCTCCCCTTCCCAATTTGTAATGTAAAATTTATATAAGATTCCAGGGAAAAAAAAAATTAAAAAATCCAAAATTTCAAGTTTCTTCTTATTTGATAGCAGGAGAGACCTCTTGTCTTCTCACTGTATGGCTTCTTAAATATTTCCTGTACAGTTCTGAGTAGTACCCAGTAACTATGAAAGTTTCATCTTTATTTTTTTATCACACCTTCAGGCTAATTTCATTAGATAAGGAAAATTAGATAACTTGTAATAATTTGAATGAGCTGAATTGTTACATCATGTAATATAGCATGCCAGCGTAAGGAAATGCTATTTTCCCCATAGGAAATTAAAACAATGAACACTTATTTTGAGATGAGAAAGACGCTATCAGTTTATATAGACAAAAAAAAGTCATATCTCATAATTTTATGATTACAAAACAAATATAATTAAAGATAGAAATGGATCTTGTAGACTATATTTTCTACTGGTATACTGCTAGCAGCTTAATGAAGCAATGTTCAAAAAATCTCTGTAATTTGGAAAAGTTCATATTGCAACCTTCCTTGTTCCATAACTGTTCTCTGCAAAACGTGATTTTTGCCAAAACCTTTTTAGCTTTAGTTTCACATCCTCTATGTACTTTTCTCTTAGTTGGTATGAGGTGAAACTTCTTTCTGTTTGCTTAAGAAGTGAAACACATCCATACTTATATTGTTTTGATATACAAAAAAAAGAGTTAGGTCACTACAGGATTTTCCTCTTGCATTTTTTCTTCAAAACAAAGGCCAAATACAGATTGTCATAAGCAGACATCATTTCGGTTTAGAGGCTAAATCTGTAGGGTCAGTCAGACTTCACACCTTCCAGTGCATTTCCCTTTACCTTTCCTGATTCTAATATTCTGGTGAGTTAAAAAACCCTATTACTTAATACAATAAGGGTTGGGAAGAGCTAACATCTATAGGAGTTTGTCAAAATTTATGGAAATTTTCTTGTCAAAACTGACTATGCTCAGCAATTGCCAACCTTCAGTAAAAACTACCAAATATACTTTTTATTAGTTCCTTGGCATAGATGGAGGAAAACCTGTCAAGGGTGCAAGCAAGCAAAATCAGAGAAACTAGGTGCAGTCTGCTTCCCATGTTTCCTGCCTGCCCACTCCCCAGGAATAACAAGATAAAAACAAAGATTACTTTTGTGACTTTAGGGTATTAAATGTTTTGAAAATGCTCATGTAAGTAGAAATTTGTATTATTCATATCCTTCTAAAGCTGGCTTTTAAAATAAAAAAAATCCTTAGGACCTTATTATTCATAACTTCAATCACTTGTTAGCTTGGCTAGTAACAGTTCAGATATGCGAACAATGTTATTACTATCTTTAATGACCTAATCTGTTGGGCTTTTTTGCCAAAGTTCCTAGTGACACTGCATTTTTTTCAGTTTACATATAATATAAGATAATGGTAAGATAAAAAAATGAAGTATAGGTTTAACTGTGAAAACAAATCTGTAAATTCAGAAATCTGTTGAATTTAGATTTGGGAAACTGTGTTCAGAATCCATGCTATAATAAAATTCCTAACATTTTTTGCATGCTAATCACAGATATCAAGGTGTCCTAAATACACTTATCCTTATCCTCCAGCTTGCAAGTATTTCGAAGTCTCAGCTTCCTCTTTTTAGGCCTGGACTTTGCTGAAGTTACTGAGAAACTTGCATTAGTAATGTAGGATTATATTAAATTTTAGCTTTTTTATTTAAATCCCTTCAAATTTCTTTAGCAGTGCACAGGTTTTGGAAAACCAGAACCATCCTAAATTCTTTTTCTTTAAGAAGAGAATCTGGGGGGCTATTTCAACTCAGTATCGGGATAGGATACGTACAATATCAAAGCCAGTTACCATTGCTGCACAATAACAGTGGATAGTCAGGCTATGTGATATTTATTGATCCTACACCTGTAAAAAATAAAAATGAACATTTTAAAGCCCTTATGTAGAAGTTCTGCAATGTCACTTTTGGTTTGTATCAGTGAAACAGAGAACAGGCTCTTGGAGTTATTTCTTCAGAAAACATAAATTGTACAGGAAACATGCAAGTGTAGTGATTCTGTTAACAATTTTCATATGTGCATTGCCTTTCAGAGAGTTCATGAGTTTTCATAGAGCAATTTATAAGAGCAGCCTAGATCTGAGATGTGGTCAGTTTGCCAAATCTTAATTTCTGTGGCACTTGGAGTGTTTTACAGTAATTTTGTTTATTTATAAAATGCAATCAGAAAGACAGGATTGAAAAGATTAAGTTGTTCAACTCAGTTGTATTCCTGTGGGAGTGATGGTGATAGATTCACTTTATGAAGAAAACCAAGAATAGTCACCAAAAGTAAGAGGAGAATTTAACTGGATAAAACATGTAATATTGCTTTGAATGAATACAAGCCTTAAATCTTTCAAGCTCTGAAGGTCAGGGAAATCACTCACATGATCACTTTAATTCCTTCTCAAAGTATGTTAATTGGAGTGTAAATTGTCAAGTAGAAAGAAGCAAACAAGGAAGGCGTAAATATTTGTATTTGTCTGTTGCATTGAGCTGAAACTTGGAAACTCAAGGTGAATTTCTTCTGCTTATGCATGAGGATTAAGGATGGACCTTGCATAAATTGGCCTCTCATATTTTAGGAGGAGATATATTGCTTTTTCTCTCCAATTTATTCTGTCCTGTCAAACTCTCAAATGGCATCACCAAATCAGAGCAAGCTGTGCCTCATTTTTTTGAAGTGTTTTCTGGTTTGTACAACCAAACTGCAGTGATAATAGCTGTGACTATTTGCTGGTTTAAAATCTAACCCTGTTAAACATCAACCAAAGGCTTCCACAGAAGGCTGCCGTCTTCAGCTGGTGCGTGACTTGGCTGTTTACAGAAAACTGCCTGGATGTTTCTGGCTGTTTACAAAGTGGCTCTGAAGATTTACTTAGCAGTACTCTGCCTTCAACCAAGTTGTGTGTGCTATTTCCGACATTTTTTTTCCCTTGGACTTCCATGAAAAGGGGTAACAGTTGGGGTTTATTTAGGCCAACATTTCACTTATGAACTTATGAGCTGGCTTTAGAACTTAGTTCAGAAAAACACATGTTCTCTTCAGTAGGAACTGTTTCTAGAGGAATTTGCTTCTGGTCAGTTTTAAGGTTTTAGATTTGTCAGTACGTAACTCAGTTTTGTACTCCAGAGAAGACTTGAATGGGGTGTTTTATCTTTATAAATATAAATATTTTACTTCTTTCTGTGGGATTCTAATATTGTTAGAAGGTCCTCAGTGAACAGGAAGAAGATAGCAGCACAGGTTCTTTCTTAATCACTTTCTTCCCATCATCCATGACAATCAACCAGAATAGTTTGTCTTTTTCTTAAATTGGTCTGAAATATAACCATATATGTGTAATGATAAATGTATGATAGTACAGTCCTCCCCTCTCACAGCTTTGATCATAAACAAAAGGTCTGTATCTTCTACAGGAACAAATAGAATCAACCTATATTGTGAGGAAAACAATTCCTTTTCCAAAACAAAACTTTTGAATGACAGCATTGCATTGCAGGAAATACATAATTGTCAGTACTCCATATTATGATTTTATTTCCTTGTTTTCCCTGTAGCTGGTTTTAGAACACATGATTGCATGAAGAAAAATGGATGGACTTCAGGTTGTTTAGAATAAAGAAAAACATAAAGACTGGGTTGAATGGTGTATCAGTAACTATGGGGAAAAGCACTCCTTGAAAAGAAATCTTTTTTCTCCTTGCATTCGGAATTGATAACAAACGAATCAGTTGGCTTCAAATTGCAATACAGAAAAATAAGGCAAGACAGAAAATTATAAAAGGTAAAGGCAGATTAATAGATTACTAGAAGAGTTATGGAATCTCTATCATTTTTTAACAATTTCTTTATGTTTGCAAAGTTTTCTGTTTGAGAATTATGAGTGCGGGTGATCCACAGCTTAACATATGGGAATGTAATAAAGACTGTCTTGAAGGCACTTATAGAATCCTTTTCTACTCTTCTTTTTCCTAGTTCCTGCCTGTGTTTTCAGTCTACATAATATATATAGCCTATTATCTTACCTATGATATTTTGTAAGTGCAGATTGTCAGTTTAAATCAAGTGGGATAGAATTTGAGATATGTATGTAGAAAAAAGCCTCAAGATATTTTAAAAGGCACAAGATAATTTATCACATGGAAATGAAGGAGGATATTGCTAGATATTCTTGCATGCTGTGAATATTATGTTGTCAACAGCTCATGGAGTCTTTGACGAATACTGGATTGTAAAACTAAGAAATTAAAAAGTTGTATTGAAGTGCAAAGTGATGTTGGAGAGAATGAGACTTCAAACTCTAACCATAATGCCTGTCAGCAGCAAAAATACTTAGACATTCATAGATGCTTTGATATGATTATATTGCAGATAATCAAATATGGCAAGTTCTAAGCCCTTCATATGGCCAAGGGTCTGGATATGAGAAAATATGTAGTTTGTTTAAAAGTAAAATAAGTCAAATTGTAACAAAGAAAAAAGAGGTATTCTTATGTTGTGAATCAACCTCAATGTCTAGCACAAGATTGTATATACTTCAGATGTACAAGCAGTTCCATGCAGAATAGCATTGTGGGTGATATATGCAGAATAATTCTATAATGAGATATTGAACTAGTATTTTCTAGTACTAAACAATAGAAGAACAGATTATTTAAAAAAGCAACATGCAGATATATTCTTAGGTTCCTTGCTGAATATAGCTAAATTCAAGTTCATTCACAGTGATACAAAACAGTCGTCATTATAAACTAGCAGGTACCTGTTCCTCTGAGCAGAAAGAGGAGGGAAGAGGCAAAGAGGAGAAAAACTTTGTAAGACCTGAAAAATGGAATAATATAGGAGCTTTGGGTGACTTCAAATTTCCAGAGTGGTTTGCACTGTGTGTGTCTCATGCATTTTTTTGGGTCATAGCAATAAAGATAGTTTCAGTCCAAGTCACAGAAAAATCTGGACATGTTTCTTGAGAGATTTTGAGTTATATGAAAAATTGTTAACGTATTTAACTCCTCACTAAATCTCATTTATTGATTAAAGTATCCTTGATTCGTTAAAACCAAGCTTGCAGTCCTCAGGAGCCCATACAACCTTCATTTAGTTACTGACTTAAGTGACTCTTTGATTCTTTGAATAACTTGATGTCCTTTATAAAATTTGCAATGCAAACATGATCCTCCAGTGCATGCAGTGGAGCTGTGATATATTTTCTTAACTAGAAAGCATGGGGGAAAAAAATCCAGATTTGCAAATATGCTATTTTAGCTCAATATAAATATGGGAGGAAGTGATGAAGTATTTTTTGAGAAAAATACGCATGCATGGAGCTGTACTATGGAGCTGGGAAAAATGACCTGAACCTACTAAAATACTGCACTAGGTTGCTGACCCTTGCAAAACAGATCATTTGTTCTTCAGCACTGGCTTATGCTTTGTAGCCATGTAACTCTCCATAAAACCAGTTTCAAAGTCATACAAGATCTGAAATCTCAGTTCTGATAGTTATGTATTTGAAACACTACCTAAATGTCATTGAAAATGGAATGTGACACTCAAACCTGGGCACATTTAAAAATTATGTTGTCAGCCCAGACCCTGAAGAACAATGGAAGGTTGACAGATTTCAAAAGACAATAGAAGGAAATGCCTTTAAGGGAGCTGTTAAAGACAAACCTTTTAAAATAGCTACTAGGTCTTTTTTGACTCTGCCTTCAATTCTACCATAAGATGACAATATCTCAGGACGTGACTGTTACAGTGGTGTTGAGGGTTTTTTTACGTAAATGTTTAGTAAGTTTATGGTGTAACATCAGATAAAGGTGTGAACTAACAATAACTATTTTGCAAGGGAGCATGCAGGTTTACTTCTTCATGAAGTCATAGAGGTGAAGAGGGCAATTGTAGCCCATTTTCCTATGAGTCCTGCTAAGACTGAAATAAAATAAAGTTTTGCCTTCAGACTTCATTTCAATGGAAGCTGGTTATGGGGTGAGAAATGCACTGGGACACAGCAACCAACGTAGTAGGCATCTTCTGTTAACTCCACTATGCCGTTAGCATGAAGTTATGTCACCTGCAGATAACTTCTCCACACTGCTATTTAGTGACACCATCTTGATGCCATCACGACATTTCAGTATGTAACTCAGAACACAATTTGGTTAGTAGGTGAAACAATAATTTATGTAAGTTTGAAGAAGTATCATCAGTTAAATAAAGGTACAAAATTGATCAGCTTTTGTCAGAATTGAACAGCATTTCCTATCAGTCTGCATGTAATCAGTATTGCCATGATTTTTAACGGTGTTTTTAACCATAACCACGCATTTTAACCATGTTTTTTGTAACTCATTCCTTTCCTTTATTGGGAAGATTTAAATAATAATTTCACTTACTGTCTTTAACAAATAGTGCTGATGGATGTCTCACTTTTTACTTAGTAGAATACGTACAAGCAAAGATATGGTTGATTTTTCTTTAATTTTTCCCCTCTGACTAGCTTTTTGAGATTCTTTCTTTGCTCCTCAAAGAACAGATTGTTACAAGCAAAGAAGAGAACTTGATGCATTTGATACAGTTTAGGAAGCATATGAAGTTTCACTTACTGCAAATGTGTGTTGGGTTGACCCTAGTATCCCACCAAAGCTCCACTGTCACTCCCCTCTGTAGCTGGACAGGGGAGAGAAGATGTAATGAAAGGCTCATGGGTCAAGATAAGGGCAGGGGGAGATCACTCACCAATTGCTGTCATGGACAACACAGGCACAACTTGGGGAAATTAGTTCAATGTATTGCCAATCAAATCAGAATAGGAAAATGAGAGATAACCCCAAACCTCTAAGACACCTTCCTCTCACCCTTCCCCTCTTCCTGGGCTGAACTTCACTGCTAATTTTCCCTACCTCCTCCCTGCCAGTGACACAGGTGAATGGGGAATGGGGGCTGTGGTCAGTTCATCACATGTTGTCTCTGCTGCTTCTTTCTCCTCAGAGAAGAACTTCTCACACCCTTCCCCTGCTCCAGGGTGGGGTCTCTCCCACTGGCTGCAGCTCTTCACAAACTGCTCCAGTGTATGTCGCTTCCGTGGGGTGTGTCCTTCAGGAACAAACTGCTCCAGTGTAGGCCCCAACAGGGTCACAAGCCCTGCCAGCAAACCTGCCCCAGCCTGGGCTGCTGTCCCCATGGGACCACAGGTCCTACCAGGAGCCTGCTCCAGTGCAGGCTGCCCGCAGGGTCACAGCTTCCTTCAGGCATCCCCGTGCTCTGGCATGGAGTCCCCCATGGGTTGCAGGTGGAGCTCTGCTCCACCATGGACTTCCATAGGCTGCAGGGGCAGAGCCTGCCTCACCATGGTCTGCACCGGGGCTGCAGGGGAATCTCTGTTCCAGTGCCTGGAGTGCATCCTCCCCCTACTGCTTCACTGACCTTGGTGTCTACAGTGTTGTTGCTCACATATTCTCTCTCGCTCATTTCTCAGGCTGCAATTGCTCCTGTGCAGTAACTTTCCCCCCTTCTTAAATACGTTATCACAGAGGCACTACCACTATTACTGATGGGCTCAGCCTTGGCCAGCAGTGGGTCTGTCTTGGGTCCAGCTGGCATTGGTTCTACCAGACAAGGCGGAAGCTTCCGACAGCTTCTCACAGAAGCCACCACTGTGCCCCTTTCTCCTTCCTCTCCTTTCTTTCCCCCCAACCTCGCTACACAAACCCAGTGCAATATTATAGAGAGAATTGTGATCTCTTTGCACACTCCTACAAAGATACTTGCATTTCTGGATATTAGGAAGCTGGAAGTAAGAGATTTCATAGTGTAAACTGCTTTCAGAATGTCTGCAAGCTTTATAAGGTGCTTTTCACGTGCAGGTTGGTCATAAGGAAGATTGTAATTTCTGTGAAACCAGCCTGAGTTCACGTGTAAACATGGAATTTTGAGTATTTCCATGGGGTGAAAATGGGAGGTGAAGTAGGAACTCTTATAGCATATGTAATACCTTTAGATTCTGGCCTGTGAAACTCACTTCTAGATTTGCTTCTAGATAATAATTCTAAAGAATACTTTACCTGAGAAAAATTAATGTCAGTTATAGCTTTGCATATGATAGTAGTACGGATGCTTAGTTTCATTAACCACATTTCAGACAACATTCTCTACTTACTGCTTTATCTGAAAGGATGGTTGTTTCTCTGGAAGGATTAATGTCTTTTCATTTTCTCCCTTGAAATGCATATCACAGGCCATCTTGGCTAAATGTACTGCTCCTTTTCTTGCAATGACAGCATCCTTTGAGGTAATTCTTCCTCCCTACTCTTCTCATTTTATTTGCTTTCAAAAACAAAAGGTCTACTGCTGAGATTTTTATGTTCTTCTTGGAGTTTTTCCAACATCTATCACAGAGTATGTATGGAGTGTATGGAAAAGACAAGACAATGCACATTTTGGAGAAGCGGCAGCATAAAACATAGCTCCTAATTACCTTTAAAATATATTTATATTCACTTTAAATATAATTTAAATTTTAAGGGTAGAAATTGTTTCAGAAGAGATTTGTTTAAATACATTAGCAATTTGATTCTGTACTTGTGTTTAGAAAAAGTTTAATAAACAAATGCTCATTAGCTTATTACAGTTTAGCGGCTATCAGAATATGTCATTTTAAATATGTCAGTGCTTAGGGAATTGCCTTCTAAACACTGAGGAGGGGGAAAGGGAGGGACAAAGATCACTGCTTGGTTACTTTGCCTTGCTTTGAATGGAAAGAAAAACCCAAACGAACCATAAAGTCTTAACAATCACTTTGCTTTCATCATGTTTTAAAAGGTTTGTGCAAAGCCCTTCTCCATTATGAAACCAAGCAGGATTTGCCCCTTTATGATGATTATCTTAGAGCAGTTAAAATGCAGGAAAAAGATTTTAGCAGCTGTCAAAATTAGTGCAACTCCAGGGACTAATAAAAAGAAAAACTGTAATGTTAACGCGTCAGATAACATCCTTGGGATGTGGGACAACACCTAATGTGCGTTATGTCTGACCTACTAGATGCGTGTGTGGCAGCCCTTAACTATAGTGGTTAACTTGAAGAGGCACATTATGCTTAGGTTTCAAATCCTATATACTACCTAAAGGAGAATAAACTTTTTACTGAATGTCTGGGGGATCAAAGCATTATTTGTGTAAAGACTCATTGTAGTACTGATGCATGCTTAAAGGCCCCTTATGAAATGTGTATGATGTGTGTTATTTCTTCAGTGTGAATATGTATATGTCAAATAATACTCATTTATAAAATAATTACTGGGTCTGTGAGTGGCAAAAGTCAATACATATATACATATATATTCAGTGTATAGAAAGAAATGATAAGAATTACTAAGTACGTGTTCTTACACATACAGTTTAAGCATCTGGAAAGATATTTAAATAATACTATTGCTAGAAAATATAAGCATGAAAAAACCCAAAATGGTGTTTTAAAAGGATTTTGTTTCCAAAGTACTGGTCTAATTACCTTGAACTAAATAGGTCAAGGATTTAATGCAGAAAAAGATTGCAAGTAACAATGTACAAAAAGAAAACTTAAACCATCAACCTTGCAGGAAAGGTCTCCAGGCTTATCTGGATGAATAGTGACCCTCCTCCCCTAAACACAGCATGAAAGAGAGCTGTATCCTGTAGGTCAGAGAAAGTAGGAAGAGGTTAGAATTGCCAGAAATCAAGCTGAAGCGACCTTTGCAACGAAATTAAAACAAATAAACAAAAAGATTCTTTAGATATATAAATAAGAGAACAAGATCTTTATCACTAGCCCCAAATAAGTGTAGTATTTTGATTCAGTTTTAAATAGTGATACAAAAAAATCTGCAAAAGCCAAATGGTTAATGGTTCTGAACAATGGCAATGGAAATATTCTTAATGATGGTAACAAAGCTCAAAATGTAACATACTCCAAATGGATTATTGGTGGGAATTGGATAAATGATTTCAAGACTTTTGACAGTTCAGGTCTGGTAGCAAGTATTAAGAAAATGGTACAAGTTAAGTTCATCAAAGATGTATCTTCCTAAACTAATGTTGCCAGAATTAGAAGTTATCTTATCAAAGGTTATGCGATTAGATTTTTTTTATAATCTCCCTACTTTATACTGTTCAAGCATAAGGCATATGTCTTCTATGTTGACTGCAGTCATTGAGGTTTGTGTTTTATATTAAACACTCTGAACTCTCCGCTTGGGTAGTGGAGTCTTTTATGGCTTGTTTTGTGCTGGGGGAGCAAGATTTGTTGTTCAGTGGTCTCCCAAACTTCTTTTTGCTGGATCACTTTGATTCTGGGAATGAAATCTCATGCCTAGAGGGAGCTCTCTGGGAGGGAACTTCAATTCCGTTGTATAAGGATGCTACATAAACTCCTTGGTTTGTCTCTCATCATAAGGCACGTTCCATGTAAAGACACATAAATGGATAGCCTTGCCTTCACTACTGTACCACGATGCCTCCTGAATGCGTTTCTTGGACTACTAATAGGATGCAAGGTATTAGTAAATGGTTTCTTGCTTGCCTGCTGAACCAACCTGCCTTCACATTTGTGGGGTTGAAAGCAGGTCTCTGGCCTTCAAAACATAGGAGCTGCAGTGCTGCTGTTTTTAAAGCAAGAACTAATCAATGAGGCCTGGAGAGGGAGTAAAGCCTGTGTTAGAATTCATTATAAATAAACACTGGTGATTATTTCAAGTTACTGCACTGACCACAGTGAGAAACTCTTGTTCTCCAGGAAGCTCACAGAAAATCTGCTTCCCAAAGGCAAAATTTACCTCCCATTTCAAGTGGGACTGTGGAAAAAAGCCAACAGCCCTGAGCTACTGCTTCTCTTTCACAAGCAACTGAAGACAACTTTTATTTTTTTCCCCCAAGAGATATTAGCTACTGTTGGTGTTTACTGACTGTATTCAGAGAGAGGAAAGGACAGAGGACTGGAAAGCAAAAGCTCTCATAACATTTTAATTAAGGGCTGGGATGCCTCCCATCTTTTTCTTTCTTACTTCCCCCCACCTGCCTCCTTCCTTGCTTGGGGTGATTCATATTATAAATCTTATAAAAATATGCACACTGATTTCTCTGAAAGTACCTTTTTGCCATTCTCAGATAGAAAGAAACAGACGAATCAGTAACAAAAGAATTCCTTGGTTGGTCTGTTTGTCCTGATGCTTTCACTAGAAAACCTGTTGGCTATGCTACTAGGTAGTTTTAAAATTACTTGTCTGGAAGTATTAAACAGAAAATAGATGGATTCTGAAATGACCAGAGTATGTTATCCAGTAAACTTTGATGCTTTCCTAATTCATACATCTTTAAAGTGAATTCTTGACTGAAAAGCTTGTAAGCCTTATGGATATAGCATAAATGTCTCACGTATCTTCATAAGCGACAGCAGGCTCTGGATGATAATTTAGCTTATTTCTATTTTAAAACAGATCTGTATTGACACTATAATCATGCAAAATGTGTTGGTAGACTTTGATTCTTCTTTGCAGACGTCATCTGAATTGTTGTTTTCACTGCTACACTAGCTATGCTATAATCTTCTACCTGACAGATATTATCTTAAAACCTGTTGCAAATCCAATAGTTGGTCTGAATTCCATAAAAGCATAATGTGGATTTTGGAAAAAATCCATATATATGTGGATCTAAATCCATAATGTGGATTTATGGAAACCAAACAGAACATAAAGCCAGTGTCAACAGGCAGTGGTAAAATTTTCCCTTCTTAACATGTATGGGGTGGTAGGGCATGAAACCTATAAGTGACCAAAGAAAATGGGGGATGAGTACAGACCCAGCAATTAGGCAACAGAAGTGAACTTATACCTCTGCTGGTGCTGTACTTGGGTAGAAAGAGATTTATGTTAAACTCCTAGCTGCTGTAAAGTTTTCAGTAGAGGAGTTTGGTTTGGTTGCATTCAAACGAAAATTTGCACTGACTCCAGTGATTTCATACAGGGAAACCCCTGGGGCTGCAGGATTTCCTGTTCAGTCTGTCTCAAACTGTGTCAATCTGCCTATCAATGTCGAGGTACCGCACAAGGGAGAGAAGATCAGTTACCTCCTGTATGTGTTCAGCAGTCAAATTCTTCCCTAACATCACCCCAAATTGTATTTGCTGCTGTAGAGAAATGTACTTCGTCCCTTCCAATAACTTGGACAGTAAATATGTTTTTTTGAGGATTAACCCTTCCCATTGCTGATGATCCACATATGTCCTAAGCCTAAGAACTCCTGTGTGTCCTACTGCACTCCCTGCCACAGCATTTCAGTACTAGGAAAGCTCTATTGCTTAAGCCAACTTTATTCCAAATTCAACAAGAGTCACTTCAGGAGGCTGCTTTGTGAATGGCAGTGGGTGCAAAGCTCTGCCTGCAGTGTTTACACAGTGAAAACTGACTTTCATTTCCCCTTTTATAGAGAAGTCTGAAGTTAGATTAGAAATAGTTCAGCACAGATCTGGCTAGACAAACAAATGACAGCAACACAAGGAGCAGGTGAAGGAGCAGAAAAGCTGGTGGGACTCTTCAAGGAGTGTCTGCAAAGACTTAAAAATCTGTAATGCAGTTTTACAATGTCCTGGATTCTAGTCTGTGACTATATGGACATGGTAGTTGTGTATTGGATAAAAAGTATTACCTTTTCTCTCTGAAATGAAACATTCCAAAATGATCCTGATTTTATTTAACACAGCTGCAACATATGCTGCATAACCTAAAGGTTGGCACACTCAAAAGTCAGTGCTAGTACAGAGTGCTGCAGTTTTTCTGCTTGGGAATGCATGCTGTACACGTGATGAACCTCTAACTTCAAGCAGATTTTACCATATTCCTTCTTTGTCACATTTACTTTTCTACCATTTTTATCTGAGAACATGATCTGTAGATTTTTAACAGTGGTGTTTAATTGTTGGGATGTATTTATTTATTTTTCAACATCTGAGGACTTACATTCAAGCTTGTCTTTCATTTAGCAGAAGTTGTGGCTTAAATGGAAGTTCTGACTTGGAGGCAAAGCCTGTTGGTTGGGTGGTTTTGGTCTCTATTGTACTCACACTTGAATCAGATTATTTTTGTAGCCTTCTTGTAAATATGTATTAGCTTTTTATTGTGACTACCTGTTTGCTATTGACTGAATCTTGGAGAGAAAATTGCATTATATTAGGTAATTTCATTCCAAATGTAGTTTTTATTTGAGAAGAGAAAATTGTCTGGAACTTTTGCAAAAGAAAGTAAATACTGAGACATGGAACATTATCAGTGTTCATACACTTTTTACAGGTTTAAGGAAATGAAATTTCATTCATGTTTGGCATATCATATGCATAATCCCAAAGAGTTCAAAGTCTTGCTTTACACTTCAGCACTGGGAATTGGGAATTCCCAACACAATGCGGTCACAAAAAATGAATTAGCACTGACGCAGAGCTCATGACCTCCTTGGCGCCAAGGGGCTACATTTAGCCAATTTCCTGCAAGGATATAGTTCAAGGAAAGTTTCTCAGTGATGCCTAATGTAATTTATATGATCACATTTGCTTTTTCTTTCAACTTTTAGAGGAGTCACTTTGGAAAAAAATACATTTGTAATAATGACTTGAACATCATTCCCTTGTTGAAAATAAGATTTAATTCCATTGCCTTTGTGTATGCCCTGTTTGACTGTTAAGTCCAGCGTTTTGTTATTTCAGCAGACTTCAAACGTGTAATAAATAAATTTCCACTGGGTTGGCACTTCCTTTTTGCTTCCTGATGTAGGGATTGATTGTTCTTTGCAAGTCCCTCGGGATTTTATGAGCTTTCTCAGAATGACTGACTTGACCACAAATTCAACCATCATAATTTTCAGAAACCGTTCACACAGAAAAGCCAATAGAGGCAATTTTTAGAACAATAGCAACTGCTGCATATTGTATGAGATCAAATGCCTTCTCAGGTGTAACAGGAGATACAAACAATGATGGAATAGACTCCAAATATTCTTAGTCATGGGATTAGAGTCAGTTGCAGGGAAGGTTGTCAATATGTAGAAGTTTTATAAGAGAGTATTAGAAAATGTGTTTCTCACAAGGGGTGTCTTTATATATGCATAAAGTAATAGTGTGGTCGCTTAGACTACTCAGCAATTTGGAAGCTTAGCAAGTACTATGGAGATGAAGCAATATCAAAACTTACTGAACCAAGCTTAGGATAAGAATGTAGTAGAATTTTAGCAAAATCTAAATTAGTTAAGTAATGTAATTGAACAATTAAATATTTCAAACATAAAAAAGAAATTAAAGTATCAAAAATGGTTAATTGAGAAAGTAAAACTTCAGGGTTTTCAGTCTGGGTGGAGAGAGTGAGATGTCCAGTGGCATTTTAGATGGCCAAGTGAATCATGGTCTCCTGTAGGCCTTGCATTTATGCCTGACACCCTGAACTGAAGTGTCAGGTAAGCATGGTGTCTAGTCTGAGAAATCACCTTCTACTACCTTCTTCATATTCTACTAACAGGGAAAAATGTCATTATTCATAAAACATAAAAAGACAAGCTGACTTTACCTGATAGCACAAAAGACAGTCTGTGGAGTTAGTGGGTTGAGTATTCTAGAGTGGAACAGTCAAATAAATTCTGTAATATCATGTAACTAAGTTTTTGGATGTCTGATTTGGATTTCCTATTGATGTATTAAATGCTTTGTCCAATTAGATTTCTCAAGAGACAGTTTAGAATATGTCTGGATTGGACTGCTACTCCCTACCAGATCTCATTGGCAGATTTTTTAAGAAGTCAATCTTTGCCAATGCTATGAAGCTAAAAATGAGATTGTGCAGTTATTTCCCATTTCATATATTGTGTAAAACATGGTTGGTAATGGTGAATGATGCATAATTAGTACTCCTAGACTTACTATTAAAAATATTTTTTGAACACATTTTAAGTGATGCATAAGTCTCAAATATGAATCTAATTTATACTTAAAATAAAGCTTTTATATGATAAACACACAATATTTGACAGATTGGTTTTCAGTCTTAAAATAGAAGGACTATTATTATTACATTACATATTTTATATGGATTAGAAGCTATGCAGTCATTCTATAGGTATGGAATCCATACTGGTTTTTCCATTCCAAGCAGCATAACTCCTGTTAGGAGGAGTAAACAGAATAGGTCTGTAATTTCTTCTTATTAATTCCTATTTTATATTTGCATCAATTGTTGTTGGAATGCTCCATACGTGAACCTTGGAAGTCTTGGGTTTTAACGGAAGCTCTCCTGCCCTTAGTGCAGCATATCAATGGCACCAGCAGAAGGTGGTGGCAGAGGTGCATGAGGCTGATGTCACTCCTGGTACAGGTATGGACCTGTTGCCCTGGGGTGCTAGAAGAGCAGTTGTCCCTTCCAGCTTCAGCACCACTTACAGGGCTTTGGCTTGTCTCAGCTCATTTGGGAACTTGACAAGTCACGACTCTTAGTGATGTGAAGATTTGTGTATGTGATTAGTGTGCTGCACTTGAAAAAATGGAGACATAGCCTTCCTTAGCTCAAATGTAAAAAAAAAATGCTGTTAGCACAGTCATTCACTTGGGAATAAGTGGTTACTTGACTGCTGTGCAAATGTGATACGAATGAACGAGGTATAACATCACGTAATTTTCCTACATTCCTACCACAGAGAAAAGCGTTGAGGGCTTTGATCCAAAGTAATCATGTTTCCTGTTTTCATCCACCAGTTTATACAGTTTAACATGTTGTGTGGAAAGACGGCTGGAATTATATATCCTGTATAAGCAACTACTCTATAAGCCTGTACTTGGGAAGCCAATGAGCTCAGAAATATTTGTACAGACTGCCATTTCCTGAAAAGAATGGAAACTACGTATTAGTTTGTCAATGCATCTATGTTCTATATAATCATGATAATTCAGCCATTTTAATGAGATTTTAATGCCCAATGGCATAACTTTCAGTCTCCAGTTGTAACTAGTGTCCAGCTAGTACCTAAAATGAAATTCAAAAGGTAAAATTACATTTAGCAGAGCACTTTTTCCTAATCCACCTGCATGAATTTAGAAAATCGCTATTAAGAGACCAGAACTGAGAGTTTGATCTCTGTGGCTCAATAATTATTTCAAAGTAGGAGAAGCTGTAGGTAAAGTAGTATGAAGATTGATATTTTCATGTTCACAGCTCTTCAAAGAGAAGGTGAGCCTAATTAAAGGCGATGCTAAATAGCAGTCCTGCAATATGAAGATTGGAAGTTCTGAATCTCTGACCTCAATTTTGAGACTCTGCTGCTTTATTAGGAGAGAAAGTATGTGATGAGAAAGTATGTGTATTCAGGCCTTCTTCATGACAGCTTACTACTATGGAATACAGAAGAAGCAAACGTGAGGCTGGGTGCCATGGCACTGGCTCTGGTATGATACAGGGGCAAACAGTCTCAGTTTTGGTAGTGGGGAGATTATCCTGAACACGGAATCATCCAGTGACTAAAGAGACAATGGTGGGACATAAATTGCTGTACAGTGTCTGTGTATGAAATTAAATGCTGAAGCTAAAAGCTGAGAGAAACTGAGAGATATTTGATGTAACAGTTTACATAAAGTTAACTTTCAGTAATACTACCAGGTAATAATACCAAGCTTAATATACAGTTCTCTTACTGGTTGTATAATTGTAGGTAAAAAAATAATTCTTCTCTAAGTCAGTCATAATATGTACAGGGAGAAGATGGCGCATCACGGGACGTGCCTGAAAAAGTGGGAATTGCAGCAGTATCAGAGCAAGACTGATAATTTCAAAGACCAAGAACAAGAGCTTATTTCATTGCTTAGTATTCCTAATAATTATTTCTTTTTAATCTGTAATTATATTTTATTTAACAAAATAGGAATCAGCTTTTCCCTGCATTTGCCTTCAAGACTCAAATCTCTGATATTTTTACCCTATCTACTTATATTGATTTGATTGATTTGATTGATGGCTTGGCTTTGCGAACGAAGATTTGGGAAGGGCTTTACCCACGCTTACTACAAGCACGCTGATGACTAAAAGGGCAATGTGGGATAGGCAAATCTGGTTGCAAAAAGCACAGTGAAAGGTCTCCTTGGGTGGTATAGGTGAGGCACGATTCTTTCTATGAGACTGTCACCTCCTGGTTCAATCTTGAGCGATCAATGTCCTGAACCGCCTGCATGCATGGTTGGGTCCGTGGCTGCCAGTGCACCTTTATCACCTGCTGTTTCATCCCTTGCCTGTCGCTACAGGGCTTTGCAAGCATGAGTAAACTCTTCGAGCCTGCGCAGAGGATTTTTCAGGTGAGGCACAGCATGCGCGGAATTGGCCCCACCCTTTACACCTGAGGTTTATCTGCCAGGGCCTAGATAACTAGGATGGTGACAGCAAAGTCCTGAGGCCGTAGGTTTGATTAGAGTGTCCTTCTCTTAGATGGAAGGCCTTGCAAGCCCAGACGAGCTCCATCTGCCCGGGTTTGAAGTTAGAGTTTTCCTTCTCCTAGGATGGACACAATATGTATATATACACATGTGTATATACAAATATTTATACTTTATTTATATATACACATTTATACATACATTTTATTTATATCTATAAAGATATATTATACAAGCTTCCTTGGTTATCTAAATAAGTATGTGTAGGAATTTA
>JANHGB010021980.1:1771-27135 GCA_026283785.1 Coracopsis vasa
CAGGTCAAAGGAGGTGACAGACCTGCTGCAGAGGGGTTATTGTCCACAGGCCCTGAACTGAGTTGGGACGCCCAATTTTAGTTATTAAATATTGACTGACTCTGGTAGGATGCATGAGGTGAAAACCAAGTCATACTCCCTACAACCAGACAAACATATATGAGATTCTAAGAATTTCCTTCTAGTCCCAGACTATCAGCAAATCTGAAAAGATGGCAGGGAAAAAAAAAAAAAAGTCCCACAGATTCTATAAATTCCACTCATCCAGAGAAAAGCCACAGCTATGACCTTGCTTGGCTCAGGCAAACTCTTAAGAACAGAAAAGAAACACTCCTTCATCACTAGTGGCCAAAGAAAGAACGTGCTTTGCCTTTGACATCATTTTTGTCCCTGCAGAAGGAGTGGCTGGACATTTCTGTTGATCAGCAAGTCGGAACTGACTGAACCCTCGGCAGCGCTGCCAGCAGCAGTGAGCTGGGTGCACCCAAAGGGTGGCTACGCCTGAGCAAAAGCCCTGTTACCTCACCCATGGAGAAACAGGGGAGGGCACCAGGGAAATGCCTGTGGACAGAGAGAACAAAAGTTTGCCAACCCCTTCCCTCCTTCAGCTGTGACCTGTCTTTATCATCCTCTGGACATTTAACCTCTTACGTAAGCTTTAGCTCATTTGGGAATGAGGGCAGCAGCAACACGTAACAGGCTCGAGAGAGAGAAAAATGTTTCAGATGCACAAGTGTTCAGCCAGCTCGTCATTTGCTCCATATCTTCAGGCTGGTAACTCCTGGCAGTGATGAATCTGCAGGGATTTACAAATCGTGGGACCACAGTATGGGTTTACAAGGCAAACAGAACTTTCAGAGCTCAGGGACCATGAGCATCCTTATCATCATGCCATGGAAACCTTGCACTGTTCCCTGATAAAAGTGTAGTCCTTAGGGAGATAGGGAGGGGTATTCTTCTGATTTGTATTTTGTGTTAGGGTTTATAATTTAAATCTATCCCTCAACTATATCAGTAATTTCTCTTTCCATTAATTTAAGTAATCTTTCTTGTCCATTTCACAAGCCAGTCTTTAAAATCTGAATTAAATACATGTTTTATCTTAAAGAAATGAAAAAAAAATCAGAGCATTGGGGAGTGTTGATTTAAATAAGTGGATGCTCATGAGTGAAACTTATCCCAGCTGATATTTTAGTGGGTTCAATTTTTCTGTCTTCATTTTGCAATTAATTTCTAGCCACAAAGATTTCTCTAGTCAGTGAAAATTTTCTCTTTTAAGAGAAAACAACATCTTGAGGTTTCATTAAAAAAAAAAAAAAATTAAACAAAACATGCAGCAAGTTGCAATTAAATTTCAGTTAACAAAATGCAAAAATACACCCAACCTCCATCTGCCAAAAATAAATAGCTTGAAAAGTAATTTCACATCCCTGACAATGACGACTGTGTTTATGACATATTTCTGGTGCCATATTCCGCTCTCCTATCACTGCCAGTCCAGTATTTAGAAATAAAACAGAAACACATTGAACTTGCTGAACTAGATGTTGCCACACTGCAACTCTAATGGGGTTAGTGACCACAACCTACAGGGCCCAGAATGTGTCAACAGCAAAAGGGCCAACCTCAATCACTGTCTGTGCTTTTACAAAGTTGTTACATGTTTAATTCTTTGCAGCTTAGTTCTCCTGCTGTTTTGGCTGCTCAAAACCAAGCCTCATATATTGCAGCAGCCTTCTCTACCTCATATAATGCCACAAAGGTCCCAGCAGGAGACCTTTCACTGGAGCAGACAAGCCACAGGCTAGGGCAAACAGGGCATCACAACTTCCTAATAAGATGACTTATTAGATTGGGGGCTTGACACAGCTTTTATTTAACCACTTCTTTTCCCAGCACCAGAAACATGAACTGTCTGTCTGCTTGGAGCACAGCAAGTGGTCTGTGGATTTGCCACAAGCACTACCCCAGGCATTCAGTCCAGTCTGTAAGTAAACCAGGGTTTGTGGTGCCATCTTTATCACTGTAACAATGCAATAATTTTGCCCTTAATGCTGGATTTCCAGCCACACGATTTTTTTATTATATTAATGCTTTCCCACTGGGTTGGTCACTGCCTGTTCAGGACCTTGAATGGGCTTGTGGAGGGCTGGCAGTGAACGGGTTAAACTACTGAAAAGGCAGGATCGGTTTCCTGCCTGCACTTGCAATGGCCTAAGGCAGTGCCTGCTGTTCAGGAGTTAGAGAGAGTGCCTTGCCTTGTCCCAGGTGGCAGACAGGCAAACCATGTTATTAAGAAGCAGAGATCGCAAAACCTTGATCTTCAAAAAAGGCCCCTAATTAGTCCCTAGCATGAGAATAAATGGCATTCCACATCAACAAGGATGAAAAAGGTTCCCTTGAATTTCATTAAGTAATCTCTGCTATTGACAGTTTTTAGGATCACATTGGGAACTCTTGTTGTTTGAACCACTTTACCCAAGAGCTCTTCTTTATTTGTCACTAATGTTTAGTTTAAATTAAAAAAACAAGAAGTCTTAATGGTCTCACATGCTGCATCTTAAGGAAGTCATAAATGTCTTGATGAAGAGCTCTGTGCCTTGTGCTGCTGAGTCACTGCCCCTGTGAGCAGCTCTCAGGTCTGCAGGAGTCGATGGAAATTCTTCCATCATCTTCAGTATGCTCCAGCTCAGCCCGTTGAAGAGCGCCAGTGTGAAGCCACACTTAACATTTACCATATCCCTCTTTTTAATTCTGTGTGAAAGTGACAGATTGACGAATATGTGCTGAGTTTTCTCATATTTCTGAAGAGCTTTGATTTGGACTAGACTTGTTTGATGAAAAGAAAAATTTTGTTTAAAAAATACCCCAAAATGTCTTTAAAGTCATATATCATTTGTCTAATTTTGATTTATAAACATTCCCAGTAGAGAAGGCATCCTTGTCCAAATAATCTCAAGGTTCATAAACTTCATCTAATTTTATCATATAATTGTACAGTAGTTTTCAAGGACTCTTACTCTCTAGAGGGCTTGAATCCATTTGATTTTATTCATCCCAGTGGTATTTGCTTTTATCCCTGACACAGATTAACAATTCTGGCATTATAGCAATATGGAAAGTTCATCACATTCATGCAGTGATTCTACCACCAGCTGCAGATCCTTCTGAAGTTTACTGTCTAATGAATTTAAAACATAAATAGCAACAAATGGGATAAATAATTTCTTTGCCAGGATTGGAACAAAGTTAATTTTGTCTCTATAAATAACTTTCTATACTGATGCTTTTTTGTAAACCTTTCAAAATTTAATTAAATTGCACAGTTTCTGGATCTTTCTTTTAAAGTATATTTAATTCATGTATTTACCACTTTTAAGCTTTATTGTAAGTAACTATAAATCATTGAAAAGTAAAAAGAAAATTTCTTCTACTTTTACACTACCTAAGATATTTTCTGGCCTCTAAGAAACACACCTCAGAACTGCTTATTCAAAATCAGTAAGTTATCATTATCAGGGAAATTTCATGTTATTATAAAAGACAGATTTGTTAGGATTTTGTAAACTAGATTTGGAAGGATTACTGCAATGAGAGTAGAGCAGGACACATTTGCCTAGGTGTACCTGCATGTTGCCAGACAGTTGCAGATCTCCCCGGTAACATTTCCTCAAGTGGAGTTTTTAAGAATGACTAAAATTTGTTCTCCTCCAAGCAGGGTGTTTACTTTCTGTGTTCAGTGTTCTCCAGATAATGTGCAGTGCTGCACTTACCGCTCGAATCAAGAAACTTCCTTTAGCATTACTTTAACCTGTGGGCTTTATTGATTTGAGATGTAAGAAATTGTATGCCAAAAATTGGTTATTTTAGCTAGTTCTAAACAAGAAAGACTAACATCAGTTTTGACAACAAACAAAACCAGGTTTTGTTCTATCGGTTATGTTTAAAAGATTCCTATTTCAAACCAAACACAAGTTGTGGTTATTCTGTCAGATATTTATATAGCCACTGGGGCGCCATAGTTATGCACCGCATACATCATTGTATTTTTAAAATGTACTTAATGAACATTTTTTCTTTTCTGGTAACTACTTCATTGCCTTAAATGAATGCATTCCAATAGAATTTGTAACAAATGAGCACTTTGTGTTTGCATTAATGCCAAACACGTTTAACAAATTTTTAACAAGGAACACTGGCAAAAAGCCAAACTCCTAGAGGGACACTGAAGGAATGCTATAAATTTAAACTAGATTTTACCTTTTCACTCGGCTCAACAAGTGTCTTAGGTGTCTTTGGCATCTCAGCATTGAAAGTTTTCTATGTAGGTTGGATACAACTTTATGTCTTAATTATTTCTCTTCTTGGCCCTCCTCACTAGAGGTTTTCACATCGATATAACAGGCTTTAACAGGTTACTTTAATCTTTAGAAAGCAAGAGGTGAGGGTTTATTCTTTCCATGAGAGTTAGGCCAGGGGGAAGTAGCAAAACCAGTATTTATTATTAAGACTGTAATGACAGAGAATTTCGAATATCATGCCATTTTCATATCCTATGTCAAGAGAACCGTACAGCAATGAGCACTCCAGCAGATCTGTGCTACCTAATATTGTTTCTTGTGCTGAGTTGCAAATATCTGGACTGTGATCATGTTTGCAACTGTACTTCAGGGGCAGGGGAAAAGCAGCCCGCAGTGCTCCCACTGGCCCAGGCTCTGGGCTCACACAGAAGCCACAAACAGATTTTTGGCTGAATCAAACATCTGGGGGGATTCTGCAGTTGTTAAGTTGTGCCCACATGGTACATGTCATTACAGGCCTTGGGAATCACCTAGTCTATAATACATGTTCGTATTAAAAGTGTTACAAGTAGCTCCACAAACCACATGCTTGCTCTTTACTTGTAACTTAATATATTAATTTAATTTTTACTATGTTATTTCTGTTTTAATCAAATGCAGGAACTGAAAAATATTAATACTTAGCACTCATCCAAGGCTATTAAGGCACATTACAAACATTAAGCCTTGCAAATTCCTGTGAGGAGCTTGATGTTTATCCCTGCTATAGCAAAGAGCAAGTTAGGCACAGAAAAATTATGTGACTTTTTCCTTAGTCACACAAAAGCTAGTGACAGGGACAGAATTCATAACCATACCATGCCAGGGCTTTGTCTTTCTCACTTAACTGAGTCATTTTTTTCATGGTTTTACACAGACAAAAGTAAAACTGGAGAATGCTTTCTTTTTTGTTCATGTCGTTTGGGCTTTGTTGTTGCAAGAGAGGCAGGTAAGTTCTAGGAGGTCACTTGAGAAAGACTTTGAGTTATAGCCTTATTTTTTAAATACTACTTTTCAGTCTAGTGGCTTTTTTCCAGAAAACTAAATAATTCCCCATCATTTGTTGGTACTCTACTTGCAGTAAGGATGAATGAGTCTAGAGAAGGAAACTTAGGAATTCATCCTGACAGTTTTTTAAAAGATGTCACATTATAATGCAGATGCCTTTTCATAGATTAAGGAGCAGAAATAGCCTAAAAGGTTTTCATTAATGATATCCTTCTCTGCTAACATTTGGTCAGATACCCATTCCCTGCAATAAAGTGGCTATTCCCTCTCTTTCTGACTCACTAATTACCATATCAGTTGTTGGCCTTTTATGTAGGTACCATGTGTAACAGGTTAGGAGAGGGCAATTTAAGCCTATGTGAATGGGTATCTGTTTTTGTATCTGGGTGCTTGTTGCAAACATTTGGAAAGCATATGGAGCATAATGGACATTAACCCAGATGTCAAAAATAGCCTGCATTTTACTACTGTTATTAAACAGTTTCCCCTTTAACCCCTTTGTGTTTACCCACCCTCTCCAGCTTGTTTCTGCAAATCACTGCTGAGAGGAAAGGATTGAAGGTAAAAAGTAGTAATCAGGCAGGTGTCTTTATCCAAAGGAAAAACAATCTGAATAAATATTTGTGGGCTACTACACTTTTATATCTTCACATCCTTCTGCCGTTTTCATTGACTGGTATCTAATGGACTGTCAGAGGTGCCAAACTCATACGACATTAATTTCAGATGGAGCACTGCTGAATCTCAGGCCCGATGTATGTTACCAAATTTTATTTCTGTTTTAGAGGTTCAGTACCTATACCAAGTACAGCATTGAAGAAACAAATATAAATTTAATTTACTCAACCTCAGTTGGTATTTGACAGCAATATCCTTTTATATATTTATTTGGCTTACTCGAGAAATACTTTGCATTTCCTACCTGCGGTGAACAAGTTTTTGTTAGACTTCCAATACATATATGGTTTCCTGATGAATGGGTGGGTTGATTAAGCAGATGGGGCTTATTCAGGGGTTTCATTCTATAGTAAAACCCCAATAAAAATTTGGGGAGCAAGCCAGAGAGAGACTGCATTTTGTGATTTGTTGCTGTTCCTCAGATTGGACATTTGATCCCGGGTTCTTATTTTTAAGAGCATAAATGAGTGTTAATTGCAAAGGAACTTAACTTGTAAAATATCAAGTATATTGAAGATTTGCTGTGATTATGTTTCAGTGAACCTGTTAAAATTAGACTTTTTTGTGCTACAGTTTTTGGAATGTATTCCCTCGTTAATTTATATGAGTGCTTCCTATGCCTATGTGTCTCTCTGAATAATGTTTAAATACTCAGCACACAAAAGAATGGGAGCTATGCACTGCTCACGAAACGTAATGCATGCTTTGACTTACAGTTTTCATAAAAAGTTTGCAAAGATTTTATGTGCCAGAACTAGTAACATGATCTACTTTAGGAACTCCCTGGCTTTCCAGCTCTGCAGAAGTCATTTTTTCTCCATTCAAGGGCCAGATCCCAAACCCGTTAAAATCAGTGGGAACCCTTCCATGTTTCAGTGGGCTTTGGATTAGTCCCTAAGTGTCTTAACCAGAGGAATTGTACCAACCTCCCGTTAGAAAAGTAGAAATATTCATCTGTTTGTATTATATAAACCATTATATGTACTTGCCATAAAGACATGAACTTGAAAATTGGGATTTAAAGTCATTTGCAAGTTTATCCTGTAAACCATGCTTCACTCACAGAATAATTACACTGATAAATATTACATTCTAGAATTGTATGGGCCATTTTAGTCAACTAGTTCTATTTACAAAACAGAACAATTTTTCAGCTGTATACAAAATTGTAAGCATTCTATGGCATTTCCTTTTCATAAAATTGGATGGTTCAAGAGTTTCTAAGGTTACATAAATGCAAGGGCAATAAGAGAGAATCCCATGCATTGCATTTCCACTTTTTCTAGAAACAAACTCAGTGGATAAATGAACAACTGCCCTGTAAAGGAACCATTTAATTCCTCCCACTCATCTGATACACAGATAATGTGAATAAGGCTATTTCATTGCTCTCTGTTCAAGAATACTGTGCCATTTGCTTGCAGTAGAACTAGTTAACAATAAAAATCATTCACGTCTCACTCCATAGTCACAGTCAGACATGAAGCCTCATTCAAAGCCCATGTCAAACAGGAAGACTCTTTCCACTGACTGACTTGGGCTTACACCAGTTACTTCTCAAAGTCCCCTAGATTTCAGCAAAGGCAGCCAAGCCATGAAGAGCAACAGTCATTGATTTCTGACTTCATAGCTGAAAAACTCGTAACTGATTGTTGTGTATTTTAACTTTTATAAATCTGAGATTCTTGTATCCATAAAGCCTTTTTCCACTGTTTTGTAAATTAAAGAAGACTTGAAGAGCTTAAAATACAGAAATAAAATGTTGCTTTCAGTACCTTCAGTGTTGGAGAGTTGCTAGAGGTAGCACATATTTCTACCTGCTATCATCAATGGATGATTCTTTTGGTTTCCAAATAAAAATACTTAGTTTTATTAATAGCATTTCCACTTCAAGCTATTGTGCTTATAGATAAGATCAGAAAACTCACTGTTTACAGAGTCACAAGCACAATAGAATTTCACATCTTTGAAATTTAAAATCTTTCTCATTTAGGGGGGATCTTGTAATACAAATTGGCTGTAAAACTAATTGGCACCCTATAATTGCCACATAAGTGGGTTCAAATCAGATGTAAATCCTTACTTAATCCTTAGCCCATAGAAAAGTAATATATCCACTGGTGTCTATGAGAAGCTTGATTTGATGAGGACTAGGATGTTTTGTATGCTTCAATCATGTTATTAATTTGAATATTTTTTTCTCTTGTACAGTTGTCAGAGGAACTAGTGAAAGAGGAAGAAAAAAATGTAGCGCTGGAAGGTAACAATGATAATCTATTGCACTGGATCTCCAAACATGACCACGATATCCAGGACAAGGATCACAGATGCAGAAAATGAATGCAGAGGTTGATATCTAATGAAATGC
Source organism: Coracopsis vasa (assembly GCA_026283785.1). Taxonomy (NCBI): domain Eukaryota; kingdom Metazoa; phylum Chordata; class Aves; order Psittaciformes; family Psittacidae; genus Coracopsis; species Coracopsis vasa. The sequence continues at coordinate 10,166 of JANHGB010021980.1, forward strand.
TGCATTAATTGGCATTTTCACCATTATTTCTTGTAGTCTACTATGAAATTAGATACTTTGGAAAACAATTAAGGAGACTCAAGCAGAAATCATAACATCTTCATTTCTGTCTTTAATGGGTCTTGCAAGTTATTTTGTTTTCACAAAAGAAACCATCTGTTCAGAGTACTATAGTTTAATGAAGTTCAGTTAAACAGGTTATTTAACTAATTTTTTGTAAATTTATATTGATTTTAATAAGTAATTCCGACTCTCTTAAATGTCGTATCTGCATTTGCTGATTCTAAAGTATCAGTTCTGTTGCACTAGATTATCAAAAAGGTATTAGTAAAATGCTGTATAAGGGTGTTGGCATTAATCTTACCCCCAGTTAGATGCGGGCTTTTCCAAAAAATAAACTCCAAGCCTTTACCCTCCTCTGTTTTCTTAGATCTACTGATAAAATAATAGTAATTAAAAAAAACCAAAACCAAAACCAACCAACCAAAAAAACCAAAACAAAAACCAAAAAACATCGATAGCATAACCGGTATTAAACTCTGGGCCAGGTTGGAAATGAAATCAATTTTTGGTACTAATAACTGATAACAAAGATAACTTTAAGAAAATATGGTGTGTGTCTCTGACAATGCATAGGACATCTAATTTGATCATAAATATAAGATTATATACAAGATGTATCTATTCCTGGATGGTAAAAGCTTGAGGCATACATAAATACATATGAACGTATATATATGGACATATACACAAGGATGTATCAACCTTTTACCATCCAAATACATGCAGGTTTTCAACAATAAAAGCTGGGACTCTAAAAAAAAAGAAAAAAAAAAGAAAAAAAAAGCAAAATAACAAAAATAAAGATAAGATTGCTGTGAATACAGTATATGCACTAGGTCTCCTGTAAATGAGGAACTGTTTGTTATTGTTTTCTACATTGAAAACCAGTCTCCAACATGGATCCCAATGAATCTTCGATGTTAAAGAAAGTACCAATGAACAAATAGCATTTAAAGCTGTTTGTATCAAAAAATTAAAAAAAAAAAAAAGTATCTAGTAAAATAAATGTAAAGCACATGCAAGGAAAAATAAAAAATGTGAAGTCATTACATTGAGGGAGAGATTATAACTGACACTCAAATCTCTACCACTTCTCAAGGAGAGGATCCTAATGACTCCATGAACATTTTCAGTCAGTCTAGCAAACGTGCACATGTTTGCTGTTTTATTGAGGTATCTTTGTGTCCATGGAAGAAATGCTTCCATGCTGATGGGAGTGGGAATTGAATATCTGCATTTTTAAAGGACAAACAATAAATTTAAGCATGGGTGGCCTTAATCCTTAGTAGTTTTTCTTTGCTGCTGTAAATGAGAGAAATCTAAATGGATACTCCTAAAGTCTTGCACTGAATTTAGAAAAATTATTTTTTGAACCTGTGGTGCAATTATCCCTAAACATCCTACATGAGCCATACATAGTAACCCCTTTCAAATTATTGTCTAGAGATGATATTTTATTTAGTTGTACCATAATTCCTGGTGCAATCAGAGAGCAATTCATTCAAGCAGGAGTCTTGCTGGATGCTACTGTCTTCAGTAAATAGAGTAAAATGTGTAGAATTAGTATAGCATAGATAATCCCAATTTCATTCATGTTTAAAAAGTTTGTCCTTTAACTATCAATGGCATTTTAGATCTTTGGTTTTGAAACAACAAAGCTTTTGGGAGTTTATTTAGCACACATGACAAATGTTGCACTTGGAAACTCAGACAACAAAACTAGTTTCTCATGACAAATTTGTTGTCGTAGTAGGGGACAATCGTCTGTGTCTCTTACAATCAGGTCTTTACCTTAACTCTGCAACTGAATACTTGAAGTAGGAAATAAATGAGGGGGAAGTAGGGTCACAGGTGCAAAGCTGTATAGCTAGATATTTATATATATGTGCCAATTTTGTCACAGGTATTATTTTAGGGGCATTTTTGCTCCACTCATGTTGGTAAGAGTATTGATCTAAACTTTTATCAGGGCCTACAAGTTAGCCCCTAAAGAGGAAAACTTTGTCTAACATTGCTTTTTTTTCTTTTCTTCTTTCTTTTTTCCTTTTTTCCTTTTCATTTCATGTGATAACTCTGTGCTGTTTGGAGAAAATCTTTTCATATACTACAATAGAATCTCGGGGTTTACAATAAACACTGTGATGTTGGGAAATATTTTATTTGAGCAATGTTTGGTAGGTTCCCCCCTTCCCCCTCTAAGTGTAAAGAAGCAAACCAACTTTTGGTTAACATTTAAGATTATTATTATTATTTTAATGTGAGATCAGTCTTGTACTACACATTCTTTATTTCATTTAAATGTACAGTATGAATTTTGTATTTAATGGATTTTGTGTATCCAGTATGCACGTACCTGCACATTGACTTTCATTTGAAAGTGGGTTTCAATTTACTTTTTAAACAGTGTTTATGAAAAGACCTCAGATGTGTTGACACAAACTATATCTGCAATGTTATTTTTGTGTGTGTAGGGTGACGTTTGAATGTGATGTTCTGCAGCAATGGGTCAGTATTCCCTATTTACCTTAGATCCTCATTTGATAGTGCTTCTTGTAATAATTTTTTGAAGTGAGTGGCATGTTCTGGATTGTGATATTGATATATGGTTAAGGACATTGATATGAAACTAAGGAATTCCTAGAAATTACCAGTGGGCATGTATTAGACAGTCATTGTAATTTAATGTCTAGTAGAAGTGTAAAGTACCAAGGTATTTAGAGTTCATAACATTGTTATCATGTGTACGGGAAGTATTTAGTGTTGATCAGCTTGTTTATATTCATCAAATAAACTTGGTTTCTTTCTGAAATCAGTGTTGTGTCATTAAAAGTAGGTTTAATGACTGTAAGAAAATGTGTGAGAGATGTTTTCCACATGGTAAATCTATCACACTCCTTATTTCTCTAATTGCTACCATTCAAAGTAATTTATCTTCCTGTTGTTACTATCACATAAACTGTTTAAGAAAGCATAAAAAGGAAAATGTCTCCTAGGCCCCAGTCCCAGAAATGCTTATGAGCAACTTTGCTAAAGTGAGGAACCATTTTCTGGATTGGGCTCTTAGAGAGCAATATGCTTTTGAGTGGATTTCTAAAACATAATATTCTTGTGTGACCCTGTGTAATTGCATAGAAAATTACATTTTGTTTATGTACTTTACTGACCAAAAGCCATAAGGTGTGAAATTCTCTGCACAGTCAGCTCCTTTTTCAGCTGCCTGGTAAGTGGTTCCCCGTTTCCATTATGTTCACTTTTTTTAGAAAAGGAACTTTTGTTGAACAGGAATTTCTTACCTCATAGAACTCCCTGGACCAGCTCAGGGCACACACAGCAGGAGAATAAAAGGTAAGTAAGTATGCATTTTACTTAGGTTATTTAAAAACACGCAGTCTCTGAGTTTTAAGCTCTGTTTCTTTACCTATAAATTAGTTTCTTGGTAAGAGAGTACTATGTACTAACATAGGATATTAAGTTTCACTTTTAACTACAGCTAAATATACATTTATTGTGTATTCTACTTACGCCTACTTAGCTTTGAGTTGCAATACTATAAATTGAGTAGCAGTTGCTTCTATCTTCTTCCTAGACCTGCACAGTTTTTCACAATGGCCTTGTTCTATATTCAGAGAGTGCCCGTGTTTGGGGACTCTAAATCCCACTCCACTGGAAACACACATTTTAAATTCTATTTTCAGCATTAATCACTTCCTGCTTTAAAGGCAGCTCCTGCCTCCCTGCGCAGGGAAGGGGACAGTGCGTGCCAACATGTCGTGCTATGGACATAGGACAGCGGATTTGGAGAAACTGTAAAAGGCTCTTGAGCCTCATTTTCTGTAAGGTTGTTTTCAGCAAGGAGTCCCCTCTTTCCTCTGTAGAAAGAGTCTGTGTGGGCCCCAGGGGAAGGGGCAGGACCAATGTGTTTGTGTCTGGTGGGTGCCTCAAGAGGTGAGGAGCTCCCAAGAGGGCAGCTCTGGCCACAGGAACATCTCACCTCAAATTGAAGTTTGAGTTCGTACAGTCAAGAGCTCCTCAGCCCTATAAGAGAGAGCCTGAATAAGGGTCAGCCTCTTCTGAGCTTGAGGTTTCTTCCTAAGAGAGCCAGCTGGTTCACTCCAGACTTAAGCCAAAGTAGCTTTAGGTTTGAGCATGCAAAAATATAAGCACTGGGGGATATTCAGGGGATGAAGCCATATGTCAGCTTGCATTTCAAGCCAGCATGTCGGTTCAGACATACTCAGAGAGCCCCAAACAACTCTGTGCCAGCAGGAGTTGGATAAAGCCAATTGCAGAACACTGCTGCATCTTCCAGTTTTTCACACTGTGCTCCAAGACCAGGATTTGATCCTGGAAGAGCCGTGCTAACTACGCACACTGCGTCCTGGCCTGTGCGGAAACCTGTCAGAAAGTACAAAACTGAGGTTCAAAAACTGCATGACTGTATTTCACCTGTTGACACTGCTTCTCCAAAACACAAAACTTTCAATAACTAATGTATTAAATCATTCTAAAGAAAGCCAAGTCAGCTCTAAATAAGCAATACATTTCCCATTATGAAGCCAGCAGGAACCCTGCACGTTGCCAGGGCATGATTTGACCCATATATGAAAAGGACAGCTAATGTGGGGCTGCTGTACAGATTTTTATCCTGTGAGATGAGTTGCGTTATTTCGTGCTCCTAATTTTTCAGACAAGACACCTCTTTTTCAAATGCACCTTTTCAAACAAGAGGCAATTTCTGCATTCACCAGGAGTAGCCCATGGCACATCACTACAGAGTCTGTACGGCCTGGAGGCACAGATGCAGCAGCAGCTCTGTTGAGAAGCCCACCCTTGATAGACATAATTGCAGAATCAAGGACTGATTTTGTTTGGTTTTACGTTCCTTCCACTCCTTGCTCTTCAAAATGACTCCTTCTTCAGAATCAGACAATTCTTAAAACCATATTGCCACAGATGCAGGGGAAGAGCTGGCAAAATGCCAGTGCATCCCAAAGACAACCCATGTATCCCTTTGAAATTTGCACTTGAATTTGTGTTACAGATAGTTATACCGTATATTCCCACATAGCTACAAGCTTTAGGACAAATGCAAGAACTTTGAACTCATCCAGTTTCTAATGGAGGCGACTGTCCAACTTTAAAAAGGCCACACTTTTGGTACTCACCCCAGCGAGGCCCAGAGATAGCAGATGTTCTGGCAGCTGCAGGCTGCCTTGCGCCTGGGGAGCTGGGGCTGGAGGAGAGCAGCAGTTCCCTCCAGATGGAGCAGACAGCAGAGAGGCGAGTGGGAGGCTGCACGAGGAAGCTGGATAGCTCCAGATAGCAAAGAACTGATGATGTGTGGCTCCACATCACCTAACCAACTTTTGAGAGGCTGCACAAGAGAAATAAGAATCAATCCACAGTTAACCTGAGTTCAGTAAGAATTCTTCTTGTCATGGGAAAATCAATAGAGAGGAAATATTTGTGCAGAATGCATGATAACGCAGTATGGTAACTATTTTTTATTTTAATTTAATTTGGACAAATGCATTACTCATAAGTGAGTTATCCAGGGCTTGCCAAATATGTGGCTAAACAGTTATTATAGCAAATTACACCATCATCTAAACACCTCTGTTTTGGCTCTTAGTTGTCTTCTTTTGCAATAAGGTTTTTTTATGTTGATTATTGTTGTCTAATACTGCTGTATTTATTGCTTTGGTTACCATAGAAATAAATACCACCATGAACAACAACACACAAGCAAATAAGAGCATTTTCTGAATTTCATGAGGAGAACACCCTGTTAATGAAGACCTATACTGTTGGGTAGTTCTTAACATAGTTCTCAAGTCTATTGATTTGTGTCCTCATGTGCATTTTATTACGGGCTTTATATTTCATTTTAAACTTCAAAAAATAAAGAAATCCAGCTGAAGTACACTTTTTTTCTAAATGGCCAGATTTTGGTTAGAGGTTAACACAGGCCAAAAGAGAACACAGATCTGCCCTGGAGCTCTGATAGTTTTATTTTGTTTTGTTTTGTTTTAATAAAAAGATCCTTATTACAATCCACTAAGGGTCATAGAAACGGGGTCATTACAGACCAGCTGTATTCCTGTAACTCTCCTGCCCTCTGTACCTTCTCCAGTCTTAGATCAATCAAACGTATGAAAGCGGGATTGCTGTCAGTCATGATAAGGTTGTGCATTAAGGGACTAATCAAAACTTCACTGCAGTGAACTGAAAGACTATTGATTAAAATAAGTTTCTGATTGTATCCTGCTTGCTTCTTTCTGGAGCAGATGTGTACATTTACAGGAGCATGGGCCAAACCATTTCCTCGATATATCAGAATTTGAGTTAAATGTAATTCAGATGAACAAACTGCCTTTTTGAATGCTTTGTGATAAGAAAATACATCTTAGGTTGCATTAATGAAGTTCACTTACAATGTATTTTGTTTATAGCTGTCCTGACTGTGTTTATGTGTCAGCACTCCTGTCAACTCTTAACACAGCCTCTCATTATTTAAAGTGTCTCTGCATCATGCTCACTTATCTCATAGTATTTGTTAAGACTGAATAAGTGTCGTTCAACCGACAGTTTGCTGTTGCTATAGATAGATTTGATATTGCCTAAGGGTGTAAAATGCATTATATTTAAGAAGTCTGTTTTCTAAAATTGGACCAATCTTTCCATTGGGGTTACTACAGGAAAAAGAAGAGGCAACAACACCCCTCCACCCCCCAACATCTAATTCTCAGGGCTGCCCACCTTCAGGTAGCCACCTTCTAGAGGATTTGTTCCAATTATGATGCCATTCACCATGTCAGAGTTATTCTCACTGAAGCTAAACAACCAGTCTCCGTATCTGAAAGCTGAAGGTTGTAAATCTCCCTTGTGAATGTTGCCTATGACAGGGGAGGAAAGACTTGCATAATTACCACTTGTACTTCCTCAGAGAACATGAGCTCAGGTCTAAAGCAGGGAGTTTGGTCAATAAAACATCAAGGTCTGAAAGCTACAAGAAAAGACCTGTCCAGCTCATATGATATGGAATTTTTTCTTCGTTGTAAGAACATGAATATTTCAGTGAGAGCCTCTTCTTCAGACCTGAGTATTGTGCAGGTATTCTTAATTTTTTTCTTCAAGGTTACCATCAGTATAGAAATTCACAGGTAAGTTAATTGAAATATCTTACAATCTGCCTTCTGTGTGAAGGGCAGTGCACTGGATACAGTTATTCTGCTAAAATAGAGAGAAATGTTTACTAATCTGACTATCATTATATTCGTTAGTGTCTTTGAAACCAGTTAAGAATTTAAAACCAGAGAGGAATAGCACCCTGTTTCCTTGAGTAATGCTACTTAAGTCAGAAGGAGTTAACTCTCAGTCCTCCTCAAGTGAGTAAGGGATAGCAGTGCTTGGCATTTTTGGCTCTAATTGGCCAGATAGCTTACAGAAGAACACAGCTACTTATGTGAGCAAATTTTTATAGGACTTAGATCCTGAAATCAATTACAAACGCTTTTGGGGTAATGTGAATGCTCGTGGTCATACTGATGCCTTTTCATAGCAATCACTGTCCTCATCTGTTCTCTACATAGATCGCAGGGAATGATTTCAGTTAAAAGGTTTATGCTTTGCTGCTGTTGTGTTTGCTTTTCTCCATTGCAGCCATAGGGGCACACAGGACTGATTTTTCTGCTTTCTGCAGCGCTTTGCACATCTTTTAGGTCTAAATTCCCTCACACAGAAGTGCCATATGCAGTCTCTGAGAACTTCTTTTTGAAGGGATCCTGTGATTTTTTTTCAGCTGCTCTGCCATCTTCTCTGGGGGTGTACAGAAGACTTTCCACGAAGCAAGAGGCACCTAAGGTAAGACTGTCTGAAATTAAACACCTGCTTCAGGCTTGGATTAACTATGGATCCTATTCTGTGTGATATGAAAATGCTTTCCTTCCTTTGCTTGCTGTGGGATTTGAATATAATCAGCATCTTGCATGATGGAGACTGAAATATGGAAAACCTTACAAAATTTTCCTGATGTCTATTAGGTTGCCATCATTAGTGTCCCAAAGAAATCAGGAAGTACTGAAATAAGCTGTTTAGAAATGCTGGGTTTTTTTCAATGTTGCTTGCCTAGTCTGTTTGGTTCAATGGTTATTTTTCCCCTCTCACTTTTGAAATTCCAAATACAAATCATGATATATGCACATTTGTTAAACTCTGAGTGATTGCTGAGAAATTGCACTGAAGGGGCATTTTCTGCAACTGATCTGTTGGACCTTGACACCAGAGGGGGTTCTGAGAAGAATCTGGATTTCTTAGCAACACACACATTAAGCTGCAGTCAGAAAATAAAGTAAATGAGATATATGAATTGAATAATTCAAAGGAAAAGAACAGTGCCTTGATGTGTAATAGCCTAGGTGTTTCAGGAAGGTCAAACACCAGAGGAATGGGACAAATTTCAAAATGCAGATGTTTTTGGTTTGCTAAATTTCTTCCTATTTCCATATTCAGATAATTTCAAAGTTGCTGCCTTAAACTATGTTCCAAACAAAATGGCAGCTGAAGAGATAGTTTTGATGTTATACACATCCTACTTGCACCACAGGAATGAAGATGAAAAGGTCACTTCTTTCAAGTGCCACATCTCAGTACAATTTTGTAATTATGCTACACAGACAATATTAACCATTCTTTCTAAATACAGGATATCATCTTAAAATGAATACCAGATTTTTAGGAAGGGTTTTTTAACAAATATTTTAAAAATCTGATTTCACTTTGAATTAGCTTTCAAAATTCAGTCCAGATATATGTAAAGAATATAGAATGTAAATATATTTTTAAAGTACTACAGTATGTGATATGTATCAATTGTTACATGCTTTGCTAATGCAGCAGAGTGAAGCCTAGTCTCAGATCAGATAGAATCTTTTAGATAAATCGTTTATGACTAGATGACTTCTTATCCAAAAGTCAAATATGTGATCATTTACAGAGGTCACTGGCTGTATTCTGCTCTGTGTTCCATAATCAGCTGAAATAAACCCCAGGAGTCCCTCCTGATTGTATACTCACAGGGTCACAGTATAATAAAATACTGCTCAAATTGTATTTCAGACAAGGAATGCTTTCCCCAAAACTATTCTAGTCTCAGGGACGGGACTGTCAATACTCATTCCAGTGCAAATGGCAAGTATAAAGTCCAGCATTATAAAGGGCAATACCCTGCCTATTTAGTGGCAGAAAGCCCTGCTGTGACATACATTTAACTATTGAAGTGACTTTTACAATGTATATTCTATACTTCTTTACAGTCAAGCTGCAGCTTGTAGTTAAGGCACCTTTCTGATAAAGAAGAAAGGTACAAAGAAAATACTGAAAAACCTGAGAATATTTTCCTGAAGAATACAAGCTGGTATTGTGGGATACTGAAGAAATACTGCCAGCCTCTATTGAAATAGAGAATACCTTCACAATATCCTACTTGTGATAATGAAGTCCTCACAATAACTTTACACTATATTGTCCAAAGGGAAAAAAGAAAAGTCACAGGATGATGGAACTGCATGGAAATGCACTTCTGCTTGAAAAGCAGGTAGGATACCAGCCTCTGCATTTCCATCATTCTGGGGAAATACACGTAGCTGATCATAAAAATGCAATAAATGTTCTGCACAACACCTTAGAGAAATGAACGAGATATTGTTTTCCTGTGGAGTTCACTGCAACCAGCAGTAGCTCAGTACATGCACCTCTATGCTGGGTAAGTCACCCAGTAAGCCTCAGACGTTCTGGAAGGAAGGGTTTTATGAAAACATTAGCAAAAGAGCTGATTAAATAAAGAAAAAATGCTAAATTGGCAACCTGTAATAAAGACAATTAGATAAACTGAAGTGCAATGATTATTATCAAACAATTAAGTGGCTACTTTTGTAGCTGTTCCCTTGCTTGGCTGCTTTGTTAAAAGTGATATCATGGAGTCACCACTATGCTTTGAATTATAGGTTATTACTGACTGTTTGGGTGGAAGAAATGCTGTGACCAGGACAGATTCCAATAAGGCAGGGCTGGGCAATTACCATAGCTGTTCAAAGCAGCACACTAGGCAGTAATGAGTACCTGTCATGCTCTCCCAGAAACAAAAATACAGCTACTTGATAAAGAAGCTTACAGTGTTCTGTACTATTATAAAGAACAGAAGATCATGTCCCATCTCCATGGGATTGTCAGTTCCAACAGCACAGTAAGCTGCTTGGATGTTTTTTCTCTGCCTTTGATGCAGAAGAAGAACAAAGGGAGTCACACATACACAGGCTATGGATTTTGATGCCAGAAATTAGGTAGGCTGGAGTGGAGCAGAGGACTTGCTGCAGAAGCCCTCATCCCCTTTGTTGCCAGGTCCTGCCCGGAGGCACAATACACTTTCCACCACAGTGGTCCTTTTTCTTCCAAGATTATACTATAAGCATTTTTTGTCAGGTCATTCCTCAGAAAGTGACAGTTTTAGAGTCTGCAGCCTCTAAACAGCAGAAGAGAATGACAGGTGGTCCATGATAAATCAATTTTCAACTTTTCAAGGCTGAGTTAGTGATTTTAGCAGGGGAAGCGCTTGCTCTAAGTGCTAGGTCTACACATGTGGCCATTACACCTATTCTGCAAAGAAGTTTAATACTTACTCAGCCTGGTCCCATGCCCATGCTATCAGCATATCCTCTTGTTATTCACTGGGGGGAAACATTTGCACTGTCCATTTTCAAAAGTTTTCACAATTTTCATTTAAATTCAGGAAAATAATGTAAAACTAAAATGGTACCTTAATCATTCCATGGAAAAATAGAAACAGCATCACCAGGGCAACAAGTCACAAGGTTTGTCTAATTAAACGTTTAAAATGAAGAATTCAAAACTAATCTAAACCTTAAATATCTTTGTAAAATGAGTTGTCAAACAATCCTATATTCTAAATAAACTGGTAAGAATCAAGGTCAATTTGCAGACTATGATGGAGCTTGAAAGATAGGGTTAAATTTATCAGTTGTGTTGCTCATGGTGCATAGATTGATAGCTATGTTCAGAATTATATTTGCTTTAAGTAGTCATGGACAAATATACATTAGCTTAGCTGTTATGACATATCTTTAGTGCTAAGGAAATGATGAATTAGCTCAGTAGTCTTTAAGATAAGTGTCATATAAGGGCTAACCAAGCTCCCTTCTCTCACTCTTAAACATACCTTACTGATGACATGTGTGTGAAGATATTTTAAAGAAATGCTTAATGAGAGCTTCAGACACATCCACCTGCATTTCTCCTTGAGCTATGCAGACTTTAGGATCTAATATTGCTACAATTATAAACTCAAGCATAATCTTCTAATCTTCTCAGAGGTGAGTAGCACTATTCAGTAGTGGACGCTGCCCCAGGCAACCCTACATGGTTATGACCATGTCAGGAGTGGGTGTCAGTGGTCCATGCTCATGGGAAGGCTGTGGTGCCCTTTCCTCTCTTCCTGTCCATTCATGGTCTGCTGGTTTGCCATTAGTAAGATCTCCTTGAGTCCTAGTTGCCTGTGGGTCATGAGTATGGCACAGCAATCACACAGACCCATGAAGATATGCCAGGCAGAAAATGGGATTAAAGAGTTTCTTAAGACAGGAGCACCATCTTATACAGTCCTAGGAGGATGATGAAACAAGTGGGGTGATATACTACCCCACACCATATGCGCAGCCCCAAACCACATCTCAGGCTGCCTGGGGTGTTTTAGCAGTGTAAATGGAGAGCAGCAGCAGTCTGCCTATAGGGATGTCTGTTTAAAGAGCAGAGATCACCCCAGTGTGATCCGTCACCATTACAGCTGGTGCTGAGCTGCTTCTGCCCTCTCTGCTGCTGCAGTTGGGAACCTGAAGCACAGCCGCAACGCAAAGACCTGTATGTGAGAACAGGGCTGCTAAGGGCTGTTACACGTGAATGATACAGGCAGGCTGTGGAAAAAAGCCTCGTCCAGTCCTTTCCCTGTTATCTCCTGTGCTCTCTGTGGCTATGGCCTTCCATGCTTCAACTGTTCTGTGGCTCTCTGAAGAAGAGCCAAGAGACTGTGCTGGTCTGTAGTCGGTATGACAAAGCTCCCTGCCTGGTCATCTCTGGAAAATGAACTCTCTTGTGTGCCTTTGTGTGTGTGTATATTGGGGAGAGTTATGTTCAGGCCACTCAGAAGAAACATATAAGAGCCCTCCAGATTTTATGGGAGGTGCCTTTGGCCTCAGTGAAAGAAGGAACTGGTAGCATTAGGAGAGGGAAAGTACTCTGTTGTTAAGGAGTGGCGGTGGGATTGTTTATTTTTCCTCCCATAAACGTTTTTTTTAAGGTCCTAATGGAAACAAAGCAAAGTATTATTCCTCTAAAAGCACTATTCTTTAAGTAAACCAGACTCACTACTTGAAACATTCCAATGACATATGGTGGCAGCAGGGGGATGGCCGAGATGCAGATGGGAGAGTATCACCGAGATAAAGACTCAGCTTACAGGCAAAGGCACAAGGTGCGAGGAGAGGGACACCTGCCCCAAAGAGAGGCAAGCGAGAGGAGAAAACAGCAAACACTTCTGGGAGCATAAAGTTATCCCTCTGATAAGTGAGTTCAACAATCTTGCTATTCCAGAGAGAAAACTAAAAAATGTCAGAAGCTCCCCTTTCATGGTCTTTCACCCAGTGGGCATCCTGGTTCAACAGCTTTTAGAGCTACTTCTCATTTCTGTGAAGAATTTTCCTATCTATTTTACTACATGACCCATTACATACATGTTGTACCTGGGCTGTGATACCTGCAATGGCAGCAAGGTCCAGCAGACCTCAGTAGGAGGGAATGAAAATAACTCACCTGTGTTTTGCACATTAAAAAGGAGTCCACAACTGTCTGTCTCCCATTGATAATGTAGAAAAATGCTGAGTGATTTGAGTGGGCTATTCGTTATGCAGTTCATTACTAGCAATAACAAATCTGTATAGTTATCATCAATTCAAATATAAAATGGCATTTTTTTTTCTACAGACTTCACAGGTTTGCAGATTGGTGTATTTACTAGAATCTGTGACGCTCCATTACCCTGTAAGCTTTCCCCTCTTGCCTTCTGCTTCTTATTTGCATCTACAATTTGTCTTCACCTGGTAAAGATGGGTGCTAATCTAGACCCTATTTCTTCCTCTCTAGTGGTTATTGCTGCTGCCAAATATCCTGGCTTCTTTCATCATCTGGGGATTTGAGGAAGGGGACAGAGCAGGGGGGGACATGAAGGACATCCATACTCTTTTCTTGGTCTTGTACTCTCTTAACTTACCAAAGTTTCTTCAGCAGTTAGGCAAGCTAGAAATATAAAATGATTATTCAGAAAGAGAGAGCTTCCCATGCTATTTCTTGCCTCTAGTGGCTAAGGATATAGGAAAATAAAAATCATTGCAAGATTTGGCGTAAAATTGTCATCTTTGGTATTTCTTTTGTAGCTTAGCCATCTTTCAGATAACAGGGTGGTCTGTAGAAGGAAGCAACAGCATGTTTTAGGAAAGAAAATCACCTTAGGAGAGTACATGTATTTCAAGGCAAATACATCTAAGTACCTCAGAGCTTAAAATAAAAAGTCATCCCTGTAGCAGATGTGCTGGTGGGCAGAATGCAGGTTACATGTTCAAAGTAACATGACATATCTCCTCTGTCAAATGGTCATTATGGTAATGTATATGGCCCTCACCTAAAAAAAGGATATATGCAGATACACCACGCATAGTAACACCAAAGCAGCTGCAGATGGGCTTTGGCTTCACAAAATTTCAGTGCAGTATGTGTAATAATTTCTGTATTATAGATTCAAATACCATGATGGACTAAAAAGACATATAGGAAAATACCTTCTTCCCTCTAAAGTTCTGCTTCCCAAACAGATTCTTCATGATGAAAAACTGCCTATCAGCCTCTAACTGCATACATACCATCGGCCAAGGTGTAATGACAGAAATCACACAGCACTACATATTAAAATGAACACATGCGTGCGATATATAGATGTGACCACCACTTTGTTAAAATGCATTACTCTGCAGAAAAATGGCAGGAACACATCTAAAAGACCAAAAATTATTTCTGTCTTGCAGAGAATTGAAGAGCCATAGCAGACCTTCATCTCTAAAACCCTGCAGTGTTGCTGTACAGAGTTCTGCAGTTTGGACATTCAACAGTATCTTTGCACTTCCTATTATATCACTCTGAGCACTTACTTTTTGCCTCCAAAACCCACTTCGACGTTGGCAGTACAGCACACCAGATCAACTGTCCGGTTAACTTAAGAGCTCCATCGCCAGCAAACCTGGAAAACAAAAGCTTGGGCAGCACGAATGCCTGTAACATTGTCACTCCTTCTCCCTCCTGCCCCCTCCAGCTTCACCCAGCTGTTTTAAATAGCGAGGAGAAATTAAAATTCTTAAAGCCTTGCGGGATGTTTGGATTTCTGCCCTTTATTTCCACTTCTATGCGCCACAGCTTGAAAATTAGCCCGTGATTTATAAATTCCCTGTTCAGTTTTCTTTTTAAAAGCAACGACTAGGAATCCCGGCTAGGCAAATGATCTGGGTTGGCTTTGCTTCTTGCCAAGCTCTGCTCGCAGCCCTGCCTGCTCGCCTGCCTGTATTGATCATCCCGAGCTGGGCGTTTTCCTGTGCCCGATGACATTATGCAATTACATGATGATAAACATCATTCGGGAATACAAATGCGAGAAGTAAACAGCTCGGGGCCCTTGATTAGTTTATTTCAGGTGATCTTTCCTGTTTTACTGCGCAGCTCCTCCCCTTTTTACAGTTTTCTGCTATTCTTTACTAATTCTAGTGATTTGAGAAATGACCTTTAACCCACGCAGTTTGCAGACTCCTAAAGGGGATAATTGAAATGCCACAGTAAACCAAAGGCAATAAAATATTATTTACTAGGCATAAAACTAAGGTTGGTCTTCCTAAAGGAACGAACAACCCCTTTATTCCTCTCCCCCCTTCCCGGACCTGGTGCTACACCTCATTTATAAATTCCTCACCAGCCGTCCCGGGGAGTGACCCGCAGCCCAGGCTAGGAGGATGCTTAATGGAAAAGCTCTTCGGATATTAGGGAGTAAATAAATGTGAGGGGAGCGATGCTGCGGCCCCGGGCCCCGTACGGGAGGGCAGGTGTCGGCGGAGGTACTGGGCAGGGTCCCGAGGGACTCCAGCCGCCTCTACCGCCGCGTTAGGCAGTGGAGCGCACCGATGCAACACCGTCCCGCTTCGTATCCGCGGCCTCAGCTGCCCGCTTCTCGGCTCCCAGAGCCGGTGCCCGCTCCAGCGCGGCTCCCTCCCGGTGCGGCGGCGGGGCTGGCGGGGAGCGGGACGCCAGGTAGAGCGGGAAGGGTGGCTCTGCGGTCGGGGTGGGGACATGCGGAGATCGCTGATGCCGGGAGAGCTGCGCTTACCTGGCGGGCACCGTCCCGTCGGGGCGCTGCCAGTGGCAGCGGGCTCAAGCCGGCTGAGATGTGCCTTTCCCCACGTTGGGCTCCTAAAGGGATTTTATTTGCACTGGAATGATTTGGAAGGAGTGAATGCATTTATTGATAGCGGAGCTGCACTCGCAGTCTGTGTGGATTTCTCAGGGAGGCTTTGATAACGTGCCCCCTCCCCTGCATCCCCCCCCGACCTGCAGTCGCAGGCGGGTACAAAGGAAATAATGCGGAGTTATGGCCTGGCTGGGGGAACGCTCCCGTTTCCTGGACTTGGGTGCATGCGAGATGTGAGAGATGCAATAAAACCCCTTTGGCTGGGGGCAGCAGAGCGGGGAAAACACTCTGAAGTACAAAGGGTCCGCGAAGCCGTCCTCGCCTGTAGCTCTCATTGGGTCTTATGTGATGTAACCCAAACAGTTTTGTCAACAACTTGCTAAATTTACAGCGGAAAAAAAAAAGACGCTGGAGAACGACGGACACGACCGGCTGAGCCGCTCGTCTCCCGGCGCTTGGCGAGCGGCGCACACAGCCGCCTCCCGCGTCCCTGAGCTGGCGACGGACGGGACTTGTCAAACGAGCCACCCGCCAGTAATATCGCAGAGGCCCCCACGACCCGGCCATGTGCGCCGCACATTGCGCGCACATGTATGCGAGGGGGAGCCCCCGGGGGCCGATTTCCGTGTGCGTGTCCCCGCCCCAGGACACAGCCGGGGTGCCGGGGGCGCGGAGCGGGCGGGCGCGCAGCCCCGCACGCATCCCGCCGCTCGGGGCGGGCACCGCGCTGCGGAAAGAGCTTGTGTTCACGGGGTATCAGACCGGGCTTGGAAACCCAGACGGACCCAGCGTTGCGGGGCCCCACCGGCGCGGGCGCGCTCCCAGGTCCCAAAGAATGCACAGAGGCCACGGAGCCTGTCCGCCCCCCACCCGCCACGGGGCTACACCGGGGTCCCACTCGCTGCCGTACAGCTTTAAAATCCAGCCCAGTCTGCAATAGGTCGGCTCCGGGCGCATGCGCTGCGGAGAAAGTTTTTCAGCTGCCGTTGGCTCTGCAACTTTTTTTTCCCTTTTTCTTCCTTTTTTTTTTTTTTTCGGTAACAGTTTTAAGCAGCGGTGAAGAGAAGCGAGGGAGAGGCACGGGGGGAGTAGGGCCGGCTGCAGCAGGCAGGGGCAGAGCTCTGAGGAGGACGGGTCCGCTGCGGCGCGACGCCGTCTACTCCGGCTCGCTGGCCGGCGCGTAACTTGCTCTTCGGCGCTGGGTGCCTTCACCAGCGATGGATTGGGGGAGCTGCAGCTCCTGAAGCCCCGGACTTCTCCCATCCCCCTGCCCCTACGCGCCTTGCAGGATCAGGCGCCCCGGAAGCCCGACCCCCCCGTGCACCAGGCCCCCCCGCCC
>JANHGB010021981.1:0-10499 GCA_026283785.1 Coracopsis vasa
CCAGTGCCTCACCACCCTCACAGTAAAGAACTTCCTCCTTATATCCAATCTAAACTTCCCCTGTTTAAGTTTGAACAGGGCTACGAGGATGCTGGAGAGAGACTCTTCATCAGGGACTGTAGTGATAGAACAAGGGGTGATGGGTTCAAACTGAAACAGGGGAAGCTCAGGCTGGATATAAGGAAGAAGTTCTTTACTGTGGATGGTGAGGCGCTGGCACAGGGTGCCCAAGGAAATTGTGAATGCTCCATGTTCATGGCCAGGTCACAAGGGGCTCGAAGCAACCTGCTCTAGTGGCAGATGTCCCTGCCCATGGCAGGGGGTTAGAACTGGATGAACTTTAAGGTCCTTTCCATTCCAAACCATTCTATAATGCTATGATTAAAATTTGGATTACAGCGCAGTGATTTTTCCCTCCTAGACAGCACTGGGTTCACATAACGGCTGGGCAATACGTCTGCGTGTGGGTTGTGGATTGTTTGTACGTGCATATGTGGAGGGAGGGACATCAGTGGGAGGAATTCATTAGCATTTGGGTTGTTACATATTTATGCCACGAAACACGTGGAACAAAGAGCAGACACATCAGGGAGCCCTGCTTTGCAAAAAGCCCTCTGACATTCACAGCTGTTCAGTATGCTGGTGGCCAAAACCAGTCAAATTCCCACTGCTTAGGACATACCAGGCCGTATAATGAGAAACTTCACCTTTCACAAGCCTTTCACACCCATCAGCCCCCACCCCAGGTGTTCTTCCCACTGCTTGAAATGCACCTTTACTGCAGTTTGACTCTATGAGTTCTCAACCCAAACCAGGCACAGAGAGTAGATGACTCCCTTCCTCCACACTGCTCCTGCTGATGTGCATAAGAATAGTCTGCTGTCTCATCCCTGGACATCTCTGAGCAACCCATGTTCTTCCAACCTGTCCTCAGGTGGTCACGTTTTGAAGGAGACCCATCCAAGCTCCACAGGGAAAAGGATGCAATCAGTGAAACGCACCAGAGCACAGCATCCCTCTCTAAAACTGAGAGTTCATCACCATCGATTTGTGTTTTCTTAGGGACAGAAGGGCCATGGCCTAACAGCCCAGGAGACTGATTAAAGACAAGGG
Source organism: Coracopsis vasa (assembly GCA_026283785.1). Taxonomy (NCBI): domain Eukaryota; kingdom Metazoa; phylum Chordata; class Aves; order Psittaciformes; family Psittacidae; genus Coracopsis; species Coracopsis vasa. The sequence continues at coordinate 1,114 of JANHGB010021981.1, forward strand.
CATTGGAGGTGTGCTCACAATAGCACAGATCCCTTAGAAGCGTGGCAATGTATTCTCCCCACCTTTTTATCTCTGCTCTGTTAGTAAGTTTGTTAAGGAAGGAAAAGGCAATGACCTTACCACCAAGGTCTTATGGACCTTGCAAAGGAGCACCGAGGTATCTACAGGAGCTCTAGAATAGGAAGAAGCAATGGTCTCATTAGTTTCAGTTGTGTTTGTTTTTCTGACCACTGCTGCTCCTTTCAACTCACATCTTCCCCTCAGGCAAGAAATCAGTTGCAGGGGCTGTATTAAGCTCCTCACTAAGCCTCCTCTTTGATTACAATTCCCAGCAAACCACCAGGGTGCAAGAAACATAATTAAATACCTTGCTTACTCTGTAAACAGGCGATCCCCAGAGAAGACAACCCATGACTGCCCAGATGGGCTACCCGGCAAAAGGCTGCCAACTTCAAGGTGAGGCGAGTGAAGCTGTGACGCTTGCTTTTCTGTCCCTGAGACACTATCCCAACAGGCCGTGCAAAATGCCAGTGGTGGTGTAACCCAGAAAGGATAAAAGAAAGCAGTTAAGTGATAAGTGTCTCGGACTGATCAAAAGTAATAACTGTGCAGAGTGTATAGCCGATGCACGTTCCCTGTCCTGAATGCATTGCTTTGAACACAAAGCTCATCAAAAGCATTTAGTTTTCCTATTATTTTTTGCAGAATGCCCAATCTAATATTTAATGTGATCATGACAAAGCCCTGGGAGTGGCCTAAGAAGCAGTTATAGAATCATAGAATAGTTAGAGTTGAAAAGTACCTTAGGATCATCCAGTTCCAGCCCCCTGCAATGGACACGGATGCTTCACACTAGACCATGTCACCCAAGACCCTGTCCAGCCTTGTCTGGAACACTGCAAGGGATGGGGCAGCCACAGCTTCTCTGGGCACCCTGTTCCTGTGCAACACCCTCACAATAAAGAACTTCTTCCTTATATCCTGAACTTCCCCTGTTTCAGTTTGAACCCATTTCCTCTTGTCCTATCACTACAGTCCCTGATGAAGAGTCCCTCTCCAGCATCCTTGTAGCCCCATTCAGATATTGGAAGTCTCAATAATGCTACAAAAAACCTTCCTCACTAGAAGAAATAAAGAACAATACTTAGTAGAAAAACCTCTTGCAGCCTTCACCTATCTAGAACACAGCCTGGGAATGCCAGGGGTTTCCCTGTCTCTGTCTCCAGAGAGCCTTCACACAGCTCCTTGCTAACGGGAGGATCTCAGGAGTATAATTAAAGCAACCAGCTCAGGGCAGAATGACGCATGGATCAGAGCACCTATGGAAAGTGCTGGAGGGATGTTCTCTGGGGAAGGGTGAGGATGCTCTCCAAAGACTGGGGTGATCAAGTACACGGTTTTCAGTGAATTTTGGTAACTTCTGTAATTACACGAATGAAGGAGATAAAAGTAAGGGTGAAAAATAGAAGACAGAAGAACCCTCAGGCTTCAGGAGGGAATTTCACCAGAGGAATTTGTATCATGCTATTGGGAAGATGAATTATGGAGGTTTTGCACTTCCATCTGCAACATTCAACAAGCCAGACTGGATTTGCCCCCTTTTCTGCTCTGTTCCATCCCACTGGCGGCTAAAGTAAATCTGCTGGAGTCCAATGAGAGCTCTTTTAAGAAGAGACAGAGGTTCCTCAACCTCCCTACAACTTCTTGCAAGAAACATCTCAGATGTGCACAGGTAGTTTGGCCAGGGCAGAACAGGACACTATGTGACTGTATAGAGCTATGAAAGTGTGGAACTCTAAAGCTCTCACCATGAAGAAGATATCCCCTTCACCTCCAAAAGGCTTGTACAACTTGGCTTGCTTAACCTACCAGCAAGATACCCAGGTGCTTTCATAGCTGAGTGGCACAGCATCCTGCTTGACTGTGAAGCCCCCCGGCTCCTTCAAAACCTGTAAAGCTCTTACTGAGTAACAACAAGGATATAAAGATGTGAAAACAGAAGGAATTGAGGCACAACACATAAGATCAGTTGCTCTTCTTGACATACAAACCCACTTCGCTCTCCCACATGGCATCTTCTTCCCCTTGGAAGGTGGATTGCGTGACCCATGTGGTACTTGGGATGCTGATGGGAATCTTTGATGTTACTGTGCTAATTTAAAAAGTCTATGGGCCCTTCATTAAACAATAAAATATTGGGTATTATTTTGTAATTAATTGTGTTGCCTCTTGAGCTGTTACATTAAATAACTCGACATCCATATGGAACTGGGGGAGGGGGAAGCCACAGTAGCATAAAGGAAAGCAGGGAAATGTGAAACTTTCATGTGAGATAAGAACCTCATAACACTGTTATTATATCCCTCTGCAGTCAGGCGGTCTCCTGGCTTTAATAAGATCTCATTTTCCTTAAATTTTCCCATGTGGCCAACGTATTATGTGTGGAGTTTAATGTAGCAGGATATGATCTAAACTTAGACTCAGGTGGTCTGAGCCCTCTGGAACAGACGGAGTGGATTGTCAAGCCCTGGATGGGGGGATATAAACAGCAATTGAAAACATATCCTTTTCTTTTTTCCTTTTCCAAGATCTGAAAAGACTTCCCTATATTCAATTAATGATCCAGCCAGCCCAAATCAAAGAGACATGCATGCAGTGAAGAGGTGGGAGATGAGGGAGGGAATATAATCAACACTTTTCTTTGTTGGAAGTAATAAAGAAATTAGAAAAAAATTAAAAACTAAATCAAGATTTTGTAAATTATTGATTTGCATTAATAATAATAATAATAATTTTGCAAGGGTATCTGTTTTTGTCAACTACTCCAGCTCTATTCCCTGCAGAACTCCTTAAGGTTTTCATTAGGATAGGGATATCACGTTCATTAGGATCACTGGTCCTGATGAATTCATTTTTGTTGTCACATACAATTCCATAAGTGGACTTCACTTTGAGTTCCACGGGTGATCCTCTGTCACACAACATCAGTCACAACATCTTTAAGAAGGAAATAGTCCCAAAGTGGGATGTATTTCAGTATAAAGATTCTCTGCATCAAAAGAGCATTTGGGTTTTTGGTTTGCTTGGGTTTTAAGAGCTACAACACTAAATTCCATGCTCCTAAGAGCAGCCCATCAAGAGGCATTTCCAGCACCGAAGCAAATTCTTTGTTCTGGTTGTAAAGCTTAGTCCAGCCAACTTCTGGTTTTATTTGCAGCATTCCCTGCCCTGTGCTATTTCCCCATGCATTTCCAGAAGGCATAGTCAGGTTGTTGCTGCAGAAGGGAGGACGTAGGGGGTAGTTAAACAAGACATAATGGATCTGTGGTGCCCTGCTGAGCATCCATTTAGCAATTTATATCCATGCTGTAGGCTTCCAAATATAGGAGCTCACAGGCAGAGATGACCAGGATTTACTGGCAGGACTTCCTGGATCTGTATTGACCATCATCCCAATGTCAAAACAGCCCCCTTGACTGCATACAGGCCAGGACAGATTGCTGTGTGGGAAAGGAGCCCACCCAGAGCCCAGACCATGTGTTGGGGAAGGGTAATGTGTAATCATTCAGTTCGAGTTGATGAATATGGGCACAAGGGAAATACCCAAATAGGTTGGTTTAGGCTGCAAAGGCAAGTGAGAAATCCTGACCATCCAGCTTTACCCCATCTATTCTGACCACAGAGCATTTGGCAACCCAAAGGAAATTCAGCCTCTTCTATACGGTCCTACTTTGCAACAAGGAGGCTTGTGGAGGCTGTATGTGTTTCTCCACTGGAAATACAAGGTGCTTCCTTTAGTTCCAAGGCCAACTTGAAAGCTCCCTGCTTCCAGTTGCTTGCTCCTCAGCCTCTCTCTTCTCCTGGAGAAAACTGCTACCTCCATTAATATGCATTGCAACTGCAAGAAGGGAACTCAGATGGTGCAGAAAACCACAGCCTTAACACTCTTCTTTAGTAACTTCCAAAAGCAGAACCACAACCTTAATAAGTAACTGTGGCTGACAGATATATATCTTAGTGCCCAAGTGGGCAAAGGTGCAAAGAGGAAGGACCATCTCATGTCGTAGATCAGCGATAACGGTCTCAAGAGCGAAAGCCCAACGCACCCATCCTGCTCCTTGCAGAGCTGCAGTAATTACTGCAGCACAGAAACTCTCTGGTTTGAGCTAGTTTGCACCCACATTGTGCTTCTGTAAGCGGTCCTGGTCAGCAGCAGATAGGACCTTTGGAGACATAGCAAAAGCTATGGGTATTCTGCATGAGAGCTGGGAATTGCACCTTGATCTCCTAAATTGCAGCCCACAGCATTAACCAGGGGCTTATCCTGTTATATTAAAACAGTGGAAACATTGCCTCCCTAAGGACTTGTCCTCTGGAAACACGTACTCCCTTTAAATCCACACTCTGTTATACTATGGCAGAACTTTCATGTGTCAACAGCTAAGCAAGAAATGATTAAAGCTAACTCTTTTCTATTCCCCTGATTGTAAAAAAGGAAATATCTTATCAGAAAAAGACAACTTTAAAATCCCTTTTTCCATTTCCTAGATGAATAGACACAATGGGGTACCCCAAGCCCACAGCATCACCCATCAACCTCCTGAAACAACTCATTCAGACTTTGCTCTGCTTTCAAAACACGTCTGGAAGGAAGAAAGTCTTTTTGAATGAGCACCTTTCAAGCCGTGTCAAGTGAACACCAGCTTTGTAACCGAAGGGGCGTTGAGCAAGATACAACTCATCAAGACTCAGAATTGCATTGGTTAGATGTGAGGCCTGGGAGGCAGTTGCCTTCCGTATACAAGGCTCCAAGGGGTTTTGATCAATCTCAGATAACGCTGAACCCTAAGAGGGGAAATTAGTGAAAACTGGTCAACTGATCTCCCAGTCTAGCAACAGCCTAAAAGCTAATCTCCCTTAATCTAATTCAATGGACTCTATTTAACATCCCCTGCCCTTTCATTCTTCATAAGGGAATAGCAAAGGATGAAATCAACCCCTTTCCGCTCTCTGATCCTGCAGCAGGTCGTGCAGACCTTACATTACCCCCCTCCTTTCCCACCCACAAAGCAAAGTCCTACCCCATGACACTATTCTTCCACTGCTATCTAAGATTTCTCCCCAAAGCCTAATGCTGGCAAAAAGGAATCTCACCTCTTGTACCCCTTCTATTGCACTCCATGATTTGAAGTTCCCAGGATCTAATTGTAGCACTTGATTTGAGCAGGAAGGGTGGAATACAGCCTAGAGCAGTGTTTGCTTGTGCTGTAACTTGTCCTGCCTGTACGCTTGCTCTTCATCAAACACGAATGTGACCAAACCCTCACTTTCCTCTTTCACAGACTTTTAAAGAGGTTTCTATTTTCTTTTATTCTTTCTGGTTTCTATTTTTTTCCCTCTTTCTTCATTTCTTCCCCTGGGATTCTCAGAAGGGAAATGGTGGTGTTTTATTACAGAGGTCACTACATAAGGCCTGTTTGATGGTCCACAGCCTTCCTCGTTGCCATTTGACCCCGTATAAAATTATTATAAAAGCCATCCATGTGAGACTAATCATATAACAACCTCCCACAACAGAATAGGAGCAGAGTGCGCACTCAGACCTCAAATGCAGCTAAGAAAAGGAGATATTACCAATTCTTGGGAGGAAGAAAAGGGGACATTTGACTTCCATACACTGGGAACACACAGCTTAAATTAAACCTGTGGACTAGAACATTACCTGGACAAGGCACATTCTGAATCACACTCTAATGAGCCTGGCAGTGCTCAAAGCCAGGTTGGATGGAGTCCTGGGTGATGTGGTCTAGTGTGAGGCATCCCTGCCCATGGCAGGGGGTTGGAACTGGATGATCTTAAGGTCGTTTCCAACCCAAACTATTCTATGACTCTAGAAATGATGAGAAAGATGCAAACAGTCAGGCTGTGAAATATCAAGTTTTGCGTCTGAATTTTCCCCTATCTGCAGTGCTGAAATTGAGTTATTTCTGCACTTTATTCTGCAGGGAGAGTAATACAAGGCTGGAGGGTTTCAAATAGTTACAGGGTCTCATCCTGATAGACCTGAGCTGTACTATTGTGAGAGTTTTCCAGACCTGAAGAGGAATATTTTATTTCTAAATAAGAAAAAAGAAGGAGAAGGAAAACTTTGGAGACTTTATAAAATGTTGATTTTTCTTTCAATCATACCAAAGTTACCTTAAAACTATCTGACAGCACTGAGGTAATTTTCTTACTGCACACAAAGCCCTCATTAGGAGAACTTTTATGCTTAAGAATTACGCTCTTGTTAATTATTGCTTCCTAATGTTTCTTTACTACAACCAATCTCTTCTTTATTCTTCATTTAAAACCTTCTTTCATGACAAATACCGGTGGAGTGGCTTCCCAGACACACACTTCTCCCATTGACCCTTTGTTTCTATTGCCCTTTTTCTGTTTATTGATTACAACAAGAGTCAATCTATTCTTTTTCCCTCTTTTTTTTTTTAATGGATATATATCACTGAGCTGTACAGACACAGGGAACAGGCGTTTTGAAACTGGCCTGAGCTCCACATGCTGAGTGTGCCCAAAAAGGATTTAATTCAAAGGCTACCAGAATCAATACTAGCCTTTGCCTTGTCCTTATTTTATCCTTGTTGATGGTTGATGCCTGTTGTCAGAACTCCTGGAAGGCGTCTGCTGTGATTTGCTATAGTGGCTATGGAGACTTTAATGAGCAGAGTCGTTCTTACGTTTGAGATCACCTTCAAAATCCATTACCTAGTGTCACTAGAGAGAACCTGGAAATCTTCCACATGGAGAAGCAGCCAAACACCTCCTGTTGCACTGTTTTCTCTTTCACTGTTGGACTTCTCCTGCCTTAAATTGGCCACTTTGCAGCCCTCAGCTCTCATGGCCTGTCTTATCAGCTTGCTCCCCAGCATAGGAGCTGCTTATAGGGTTCTGGGGACACCCAGATTCCTGCAACCCTCAGGTTCCCAAAGCAAGCTGTTTGGCCACAACTGCCATAACATTTCCCATTTCCTTAGTAGTTTTCACAGGGATATTCCAAAGAGCATCCCAAACTGACAAGGAGCCATTATCCTCATTGCTCTACCCAGGAAAGGCATCAAAGGGAAAGATTTGCCCTAGGAAACATCCATCAGTGAGTCACACAAGCCACAAAACCCCATTCCCAGCTCCTGGTCTGGCAGCCACATCATGCTCCACATGATGTCATGTGAAGCAAGAGAACCTACAGCCTCCCTTTAAAGAGCTCACTAAACCCATTCCCAATTCCTCCTTTAGTCGGCATGAACAGCTTGACCTCTGATATGAGAATGGATCTTTATCATCCTATTTGGGTCTGAGCAAACTGAGAAACCACATCCTTTCTGGCAGTCCTTTCCCCCTTTTAACTGAGCCATAACAACTATCACACCAGCCCTGTCCAGAAGCAGACCTGCTTTATTGAATGGGTTCATTCCTTGTAATTTACCTTCTGCTTAATCATTCTCATGCACACGTTAATTGTTCTCCTACATGAGCAGGATACTAATCGAAGCTCAGATAACCTCTCTATCCTACTTTACATGCCGGTTCATGCTTTCCCTTATTTTAACTGGAGCCAGTTTTAATTCCAGTTAGGAAATTGATTATTCACACTTTTATTTGCCTTCTTTAAGAAGAAAGCACAAGGAGCGCGAGAGGAATTGTAAATGCTTAGGTTAAGACCAGGAATGGAAATCTTGCATGTCAATGTGTGTGCATGTACATGTCGCCTGCACGAAAAGAAAGGCAGGGAAGTGTCCTCATCATGTTCCTGATCAATATTTGGGATGCTTTTTGCAGCAAAGGTGCTGAGGTCAGGTCACCAGGGCAAGGGGGATATAAGCCTTTTCAGGCTGGCAGAAGGGCTGAATGCAGACAGAGGAAAAAGCCTCAACCCAGCACTAAAGCCTAGACACTGTCATTGTCTGCCTTGTTTCGATGTGCAAAGCTTATGCATGTCCCAGGGGCTCTGAAATTTGGGATAGCAGCTTAGCTTGAGACCATGGAGCAAGAAGGGGAAATGGAACTGGAGCTCTTCATCAGGTTGGTCAATGGAAACGGTCCCCTGGTCCTGGGTCACCAGCAAGAAAGTGTGAGGCTGGTTTGTTCTTAGCTCTTGCTGGTGGTTTGCTTGCAAGCAAGTGGGTGTTAAAATAGGCATGTTGGTGCCAAAGCACTCAGTGACCCCCTCAGACCTCTCTAGCAACACTAAACGCCAACTCCATTGGGCATTTCTTCATCTGAGCCTGTCACCCAGGTTCCTCAGCAGGCCACAGAGAAATGGTCAATATCTGGGCACCATCCACCCGAGCTCTTTTAGATGCTGACACTGGGATAAGACAGTTTGCTGCTCAGAAATTGCCTTCCCTCTGCATGGACTGCAAAGGTGTGGGATGACTGCAGCCTATAGAGACATCACAAGGCTTTTAGGGACAGTCCAGGCTTCATGCAACCTCTCCCATGAAGGTCACTGTAATTTTTACAAGGGGGTTACACAAAGCAGAGGGAGGCAAAAGGATTTGCTGCAAACACACAGTAAGAACAGATTTCAGCTGCGGCAAGCTGAAAGATGTTGGGGATGTGGTAAGGAGGCAGATATCCAGAGAAATCCCCCCACCAAATGCTTCTCTGTTACCCAAACATGTTACTAAGGTGGTTCATTTAAAGCTGCGAGTTTAGATACCCAGAGTTTCCCTGTGCAGGCAAAGGTGCCCAGATGAACACTGTCCCTCATGATACATCACACTGAGTGGAAGGAAATACTGCATCAAGTCATTCTGTGGCAACTAGAGGAAAGAGCTTATAGGGAGTTACTGTTCCTGGAGTAAAGGAGGACACAAAACTAAACCATTCTCAGCTGCTTTCTTTTCTTTTTAAGTATTTTTCACCTCCTGTTTTAATTCCTTTCTTTTTTTTTTTTTTTACTTTTGTTAAAAATACCAGAAATCTCTACATAGTCCACATTCTTCTGAAAATAAAAGCTGTTCAGTAAAAAAGCTGGCTTTGTGCTAAAAACAATAGCAGTAATAAGGAATGAAGCTATTTTGGATAGATAGTGCTTAACTGGCTCTTATAAAAACCTAGAGGAAGGGCCTAGAGTCTCATTCTGTGTTCACATACATGGAGAGTCCTGGCTTTTTCTTGCACATTTGACTCCAATAAGGTCAAATCAAGCAGCCAATTGCTTATAGGATGTGGATGAACTTCACCCATGGGTTAAGAACACACACAAAAACTACAATCAATGAATGGTTTGGGTTGGAATGGACCTTTCAGCTCATCCAGTTCCAACCCCTGCCACGGGCAGGGACACCTTCCACTAGAGCAGGTTGCTCCAAGCCCCTGTGTCC
>JANHGB010021985.1:0-17797 GCA_026283785.1 Coracopsis vasa
GGTGTACGAATAAGAAAGAGGCAGTGCCTTTGCTGTGTTGCATGAAGAGATTTATACCTTCTTGGCTTACTTTATTTACTTTGAGTGCCTCTGCATTGTGGAATGGCTGCGCTACAGTTAATCACTCTCCTGCTGCCAGCCACAGCACAAATGAGGATTGCACTGAATGCTTGAATTTCCTGATTATTGCTTTCATGAGGTCTGGAAAAGAAGCAGCACACAGAATTTACTTCACTGGTGGTAGGAATACTACTGTTCTAACTACCATAATAAACAAATGAAACCAGATTTGAAGTTTCTTCTCATGGCCATTCTTGGAAAAATAAAAAGGCCAAGTAAAGAGATCAAGACCACTGTATATGTTACTTATGTTCAATAGGTAGATGTGGCAGGCACTGAGGAGGCCAGAGAGAGTAAGCATTTTTCCTTAGTCTTTAGTTGTTTTGTTTGTTTCTAATTGGGAACTTTCTCTAATTCCACACTTGTACTCCTTTCATGTTTCAGATACAGAAGATCTCAGAGCAGCATGTAATGACTTTTCTGCTTAACAGTTTTGCTAAATATCCTGGCTTGATACATAATTCCTGATTTCATTTCCTAGCAGCACCCTTGTGTTGAAAACAATTCAACAGACGAGCCCTTTGCATCCTAGATCTTGAAGTTGTGCCTGTAGGCCTTAGGATTTACATTGGTTTCTGTGGTTCATTGGAGCAGTTTACAATAGCCCTTGAAGAAGCTGCTATGTTTTACTGGGTAGTCATGTTTCTAAACAATTAATTGCCAGGAAGACAAGAAGTCCCTCCCCAAACAAGTCACTACTCACCAGCACGGCAGAAATGGTTTGGACAGAGACTGTTAAAACCGAAGGTATCACTTGAGTCAAGGAGGCAAAAGCAAAGGACTCAACTGTTAATATTAAAAATTTTATCCATAAAGATTCTCATTGATTTCAAAATACTTTTTCTTCAGTTTAATTGCTCTGTTTGGTTTTGAGCGGTTGTTCTAGTTTAGGCTGGAAATTATATTCAGATGCTTTCAGCTCAGGAACAGTTTCATTCTGTTTCTGTTGCTACATCAGAATTTTACATCATAGAATTGTAAAAACTGAGGCATTATGAAGATTTTATAAAACTTCCCACATGCTCCTTAAGTTTCAGGCCTTCTATAGGGATCCAGTGGACTTTGTCCATCTTAGTATCATTTCTTTTGTCAGAAATATGGAAATTTTGGGGTAACATTACTTTGTTTAACAAAGGGATGAGAGAAAGAGATTTTTATACAATCTACTTGATTTTAGGTGTCTAGATTTTAAAAAATCATCTGTGCTAGCAGCCTTTTCTGGTGAAAATTCATTGGTATCATTTTGTGGATCTGATATGAAAATAATTCAGAAGTTAATCTGATTTGAGATTTCTCTTTCTTTGACTTGTAAGATCCACAAATGCATACGAGGGCAATGTGAGGATTTGTGTTTGCTATTACTAAGTAGAATTAGTGCTGTAGTAACAGCAATTGCTGTGGGTTTCCTGGAAACATAATGAAGTCAATATGTAATCTAGGAAAGAAAATTTAAATTAACTGAGGGACTGTTTCTGTTGAAACAAACTTCAGTCGGTCACTTTTGCTGCCAGTGACTGTTTGGCCTAATTCTGCAACATTCTGTAAAATGGCTAAAGCATCACCATATTACATATGTGGCCTCTGCTATTCAAACAGCAGATATTTTCAGATAAGTGCAGATAAATTTTCCTATTCACCGAAAGAAGTAATGCAAATCAGAATGTCAGTTTTGATTTATTATATTCCTAGAGGATAGTATGCATGGGTGCTTATGAGGCTGTCTATGCTGCAGAGAGATTTAATTTTCAGTAGGGAACACATTATGCAGCTTATTTGATTGCATATTTCTTTGAACAGCTTTCAGCTTTATATTTATCAGTTGGGCAACGTAGCTTTAGATACTAATTCCATAATTGGCTTGATATGAGTCACAGATTTAAGGTACAGTGCGCCTGGTCTAATTGCTTGTTAGCTTGAAGTGGCTTTATACAATAGCTGCTCTACAACTGAACTTAATTCTTTCATTTATTGAGTTCTCTTCCAAATAATTTTTGTCTGAGGAAGAAGGATTTTCTTGGTACTCAAAGAATGGCCATGAAGTTTTGATGCTGGAGGATGCATGTTTTGTGGATTGGTGTAAATTCTAAGTGGTACGCCAATGGGGTGAAATTAAGTTAATTTTTAAACTCAAAAATGAGCACATGGCACAGAGAGCATCTTCTCTACCTGTTTCTTCTGGTTTTGTTTTCCTTTATAGAGGATGGTGGGAGGGGGAATCTTCCAGTCACAATCTGTTTTGAAAACAATGAGCTTCACACCTAAGATTCCTTCTTTCATCCGTCCATTTCATAGGCCTAAAAGATGCTGCGGGCTCTGAGAGTGATGGTGGTGACTCTTGCAGCACAAAATCAGAAGGAGCCAATGGAGGCGCGACAATCCAACCCAAAAAGGTCAAGGGTGTTGGCTTTGGAGATATCTTCAAAGACAAACCTATAAAGCTACGACCAAGGTCAATAGAAGTTGAAAATGACTTTCTCCCAGTAGATAAGGTACGTGTCATTTCTTAATTTTCTCTCGGTGTTCTAGTTTTCATCCTGAAGTTTCAAATCTTGCACCGGCCAAAACTTGAAGCTTTATGGTCATGATTTCCTAATCTTTCTGTGGGCAAGATTCTGCTTTTTTTTTTTCCCTTGCCGCATACCAGAAAGTGAATTCCAGTGAGATTAACTGCCTGCAAGAACTGTTACTTTGCTGGGAAATATACTCGTCTCCATATCTCCATCTGTTTAATTGGCCTTTTTTCCTTAGAAAATATTACTTTAGAGAGCAAGACTGGAGAGGCTTTTCAGGTTTTCAGTCACTTCACGTTATGGTCAAAAAAAAATACAATTGCTAATTCTCATCTAAACTAGGAGGGAGATACTGTCACTGTGCTTAAAAAACAAAAAGCAGCTTTGACAAATATCAAAATACCTCACTTTAGTACTGGACTTGTTGATTTAAAGGATGCTTTCAAAATTACCTAGCTTTTTTTAAAGGGGTTAGTAAAAGATAAAGTATATTTTTTCTGGGTTTGTTCTACGTGACATAAGAAGAAAGTCTTGAGATTAACAGCTGAGGAAAAGAATAACATTCTGCCAAGTTGAAGCAGACCATCTCTGTTCTTTGTTCCAAAGCCTCCAAAACCTATCATTAAGTATGTTAGAAATAGAGACTAGAAAGCCAAATGAGATGTTTCTAATAAACTGGAGGAGGTAAACTTTAAAAAGACAAAAAAAAGGAGGGGGATTGATCACTCTAAGGTATGTTCATTAGGGAAACAAACAGAAAAGTGTATTGTTTCCTAATGAAGTAATGACTAAAGAAAAATGTGTAAAATCCTTCAAGTGAACAGTTAGATTTGCATAGGATTACTGATACACTGAGAAGCGTTAGGAGGCTTCTTCAACCTGGAGTTCTGCTAAGGGCATTGTTATGTGATGCATTTTCTTTGGCTCCACAGTGATTTTAAGGTGCTTCTTGGCAGCTGCTCCCTGGTGTGGCAGCTTCTCCCCTTTTGGGTTGCATTTGTCCAGTTGTCTGTAGAACCAGGCACTACAGGAATTACATATTTTGGCCCACACAGCTTTTGCTTTTTAACTTAGATCATTTCAGTGACCTGAGACAGCACCTTCGTGCACATCCACCCTGAATCTTGGTAGAAAAGGAGAAGGGGAGATCGTGCAGAGGCATGGTGTGAACTTCTTAAGTTAGTTATCTTGAGGGGCATTTGCTTAATATCTTGCAGGAGATCACAATTTGCATTCTCTAGAAGGAGGATAGTGAAAAGCTGGGATAATCTAATAAAGGAAAAACCTAGATTGTATTACTCCTTGACCATTGCTGACTTCTTCAAAACCTGTGTGGTACCCCTCTTGCCTCTTGTTTCTGGGTAGGCTTATTAACTCACGTGTGGAGCTTTGTTACTGGGCAGGGACAGGAGCATCTGAGCTGTATTCCAGTGGCACCTCATCAAAGAAGCCCCCTCCAGGATACAAGACAGGGACAGGTCAGGCCTTGGTGGTGTTCACTGAGTGGTAGCTAATGAACCTTCCTCCTGCCAGATTCAGGGAATGAGGTACAGAGCAGTGAAGTTAGCTTTGCATGGAGCTGTCATGGTGTGTTTCTGCAGCATAGTTTATTTGTGACCCTGACAACCTGCCAGTATTAAGGTGAGATTAGGCTTTAGGGAAGTTTTGTAAGTATGATAAAAAAGAATTTTACCAGAACATGAACTTGTTTAATAAACGGGTTATTTTTAATTTTTTTTACCACCGTTTCAGAGGATGTTTGGTTTTACAATTTGGTGGCTACCTGCGATCTTGTACTTACAAGTCTTTCTTTGCAAGTCATGTATAAGGAAAATTGCTTTGTATATGGGAAGCACCTGATAACAGGCAGACTTAAACTCATGCATGGCTGTGCTTAAACTTCTTTTTATAATTGGTGTGTAACATAAGTGTTCACTTGTAAGGTGATGTATATGTAGGCACTGACCAGAATTCAAGCATTGCACAAAATTCAGTTCTCTTGAGTCTGATAGAGGAAAATTACAATTTACAAATTATAAGTCCCTTCCACATGAAGGATTTCTTGTGTCTGCAAGTTTACTATAACTGTATCTATCGCTACAGTCGTGTTTGTAAGTGGGAGCTAATTAAAATAAACTATGTATCCCTTGAACTCTGGAGTCCCTTGTTTCAATATGAAGCGTTTGCAAAGTGCTGATAAAGTGGCCTTCATTCCGTGACAGGAAGTCCTACTCCACTTTATAATAATGGCAAGTCTAAACTTTGTTTTTTACTAAGAACAAAATATTTGTGCAGTGTAAGTCAATAGTTTTGCTAGTCAGCCAAAAATTGAATACAGAATTTTCAAAAAACTTCTAGAATTTTCCATCTTACCCACGGACTATGTCTTCAGATTTTTTCTGAAGTTGGCATGGTTACTAGTAAATAATGGCTTCATTTTTGTAAACAAAATTCATTATTTGTGTTTCAAGTGTGGAGATAACTAAAGGGAACACTTCTTTGCTGTTGCTGCCTTTTTCCTATCTAGGGTCAGGATGGTTAACCTTTGAGCAGTGCCGTTCAGAGGCTTTCAGCACTGTGGTCTTTTCCTATTCACAGCACCAAGACACGATTCATTGATACAACATTCATTTACAATGGCAGAACATTAATGCTCCCAGATACTTCTCTCCTGCCTGCAAGAAATTCTTCCCTCTTCATTGCCATATTCCCATTTAATGCTGTCTGAGAGTGAGAGAATCCTGCATTAACTTTGCTGTTCCAAGCAAGGTCATATTTAGTTTGAAAGCTCTGTATACTGGATCAGAAGTGTTGCAATATATTACGCAGAGTGCCAAACGGGTACAGATTTTTCTCAATGTAGTTTTTAAAGGGATCTTTGCCCTGGTGCGTTCCTTTCTCCTTTACAAGTAGCCTCAGTTTTTCAGTAGCTTGTAATCTTTTGAAGAGGCAGAATTCTGTCTGAATTTTGAAGACCCTAAAACTTGTTTCTTCTTCATACAGTTATTGATGAAACATTTTATATATTACTCTAATAATTCTGTTGCCTTTTTGATTTAAAATATTTTCTAACAACTGTTGTTTTTTGTAAAGCATCAATAAATCACTGTGACGATTTTATAATGTGGGATTATTTATAAGAAGATAATTAATGTAGAAAATGTCAGTCCAATTTACAGAAGAATCAACAGGGTCCCACTTTATGTGCTAATGTGTTTTCAATTTTATGAATCAGAAGTTTAGATCATATTTCACTCAAAGGTGAAATGAATTATTTGGGTATTAAGTTAAGAAGGCTTTTACACAAATATTGGCAGGAATATGAGGGCAGAAAGGATTGATGCCGGTTGAGCAGAAGCAGATGCCATTAGCTCTCCTGTAAATCACCAGGCAGTTTGATGTGCTCCCAGTGTTAGACCAGTGGAGGAAATAGTGGCCCTTGTATTCTAAGGTGATCAATAAGCTCTTTAACTAAAGACAAAGCTGAGGAATTGTGTGAAACCCCATTGGTTTTATTGGCATGCAGGATTCATTGCTTTGCTGTTCTTCGTTCTAAAAATCACAGAAGCGTATTATCCTAGGGAAATTAATGATGCAGTTGTAGGAGTTTAATATGAGCCGTGCCATTAGAGCTGTGTTTTGTTAAAAAAATAGAAGAAACAAATACACTCTGTAGCCCTTTTCTTTGCGTATCTGCTTTGATCAATCAACCACTGGCCATGTGTAACTAGAATCAGATTCCTGAGGCTTGGCTCTGTCAAGTTCCCATTAATGATAGGTGTAAGTGATCTAATTTACAATGCTGCGCAAGACTGAAGACATAGTCTGCTGACAGATGAATTTTTAGAAGAAAACAGTATGTGTATAGGCAGGTTGTCTCTCCTGAGAAAATTCAGTGTAACACTGTGTAAAGTAGCACAAGTTTTATGGTCAAATAGAAATACCTGTTTCACATGTCCTCCTACTCATGCAGCTTCAAGACATTTAAACAGGTGTTTATGCTTATTTCTTTTTTCCTTTTTCATTTTGTAGTAGCTTATCTAAAACCTCTGTTTCTAGGCTGGACTTCCTTCCAATATGATCTGTATATGCTTCCATTGTTCTAACAAGTGCTCACTTTTTCCTCTCCTGTATCTAAAAATAAACCTCAAAAAATAAAGAAAAATTAATTCAACCGATACATTCCTTCTGAGTTAACTGTATTGGGTTGGTCCCTGAATTGAGGCTTCAGCCGGAAATGCTAACAACCATAATTGGTGAATATAAAGTAAAATAGTCTTGAAAAGCCATTTTTATCTTTGTGAAAACTGCTCGTACTTCAGAAGAGACTATTGTATTTTGTACATTTTCTATTTGAGGTATTATTTGTCATTTTCTTCAGGCAAGACTTTCATAGTTGGCTAGCAGTGGTGAATTTCAGCAGAGCTACATTTCATTAACAGCCTTTGATGAGGTCACATTAGTGTTTGCCAGAACTTAATGTAAATTATATACTCAACCATCAAACTGGGGAATATTGCAGCCATTGTAATGATTTAATATAAAGGGGGGAGGCTTATTGCTGTGGATCCAGCAGCATGTAAGGTCTGGTTAACTGGTGTTTAGGGATCCTTCTCACTGCAAAACATTGATTTTATACAGAAAATTTTATTTCTGTATATATTTTGTATGCATAGGAGAAGAAATGGAGAACAAATAATGGAAGTAAACACAAGAGCTAGAAAGGCTAGAAGCTCATGTCAATTATTAAGTCTACCTGTCCTTTGTAATAAGATAGAAATCTGTAAACTCTGAGTGCCTGCAAGGTCTCAGTTTCTATTTTAAGCTGGTGAGCTAGGGACCCAGAAACCGTAGTAAATGTGTTGTGCTGACAGTCACATCTTTGCTACACCTGTTCTGTCAGTTCCTGCCTGGTTGCTTGTAGAAAACAATTTTCCCCCTGAATTTGCAATTGTCATTTAAAAAGAAGTTTTTGAGAGATGGAAGTTGGAGGCTTCTCCTGGCTAATAATGTGCCCGAGCTCTGCCAGCACTGCCCAGAGGCACCCACGGTGCATGGCCAGCACTGGCTAGGGGGGCTGCAGGCATCAGTCTGCGCTTGCCTCTATGTTGCCTGGCTCACTGCTACTCTTTTCCTCTGATGCCTTTGGAGTTTCTTGCTCCTGTAACAGAACTGTTGAAGCCACTGTTCAAAATACTGAGATAATGAAAAAGTGGATGTGATCAAAACCACCTGGCACTGAATACAAACACTACTAAAAATACCTGCTAAGGCAGAGATCATGTGATGTATTGAGTGTGTGTAGCACTTTGCACTTGAAAGCACACGTTTCTGGCATTCATTTTTTCAGAGAGAGCCATCAGTGATGACAGCAGCAGTCATGGCAAGCATCAGTGTGTCGGATTCTGTGTAGGAACAGGGGGAAACACTGTGCTGTTCAAGCAGCATTTGTGTTTTGCTTTGAAGGTGCTGTCTGCCAGTCTGGCATCCCTGCCGTAACCATTTATTCTAGTTCCATCTTGTGAGAAGAGCTACAGGGGAAGAAGGACCCTGACCCCTTCTGCAGTTGATGTGAGAGCAAAGCCGCCTGCAGTGGGGGCTTGCTCCTTCACTGGTTTAACTTTCCATTCCTTGAGTTGAGTGGGTAAGCAGGATTTATGTGTTTTTTTCATTATACAAAAAAATAGCACATGTTTGCATATGGTGACTGATGCATATGAAGCAGTGTAGACATTATAAATAAATTCTTTGGAAGATTGTTACCCTTTCTGGAGTAGCTAATTCACAGGAATAAGATGGGAGGGTAGTGAAAATATAGTCAGCTTATGAAATGAGGGACAGTCGAAGAGCAGCACGCCCCTTTTGGAGTGGCTGACTTGAAGTAGGACTTGGTACCAAGGGAATGGAACGGGAAATGCAAAATTAAGCTTAAGGAGAGGAACAAATTCAGTAACTTTGGCTAGCAATGAGTCTCTGCTGAGTCACTTAACTGCGCTACATAAGTGAAGAGCAAGGCCTGATCTCCTGTATATTTCCTGCCCTTCCCTGCTATCCTATTAGATATCTGTGCTTTCATGTTTTCTCAGTTTGGTCTGTAAAATGTTCAAGCTGCCTGAGCAAAGTTGTCCAGGTATTGGTGACGTGGTTCACCTTTCACATCAGTGTGCGCTAGCAGTTTTTGGTGAAGGAGGTTAGCCACACAGTGGTTTGTGCTGCTCATGGCATTTTTTTAGGCTTTTGTTTTTAGTAAAGTGCCTATTGGGCTCTAAAATGCAAGATAGTTGTTGTCCATGCCACAAGACTTTCATGGAATCATAGAATGGTTTAAGTTGTAAGGGACCTTAAAGACCATCTAGTTCCAACCTCACCTTCCACTAGATCAGGTTGCTCAAACCCCCATCCAGCCTGGCCTTGGACACTGCCAGGGATGGGGCATCCAAGCCTCTCCAGTTAGCCTGTTCCAATGTCTCACCACCCTCACTGTAAAGGATTTCTTCCTAATGTCTAATCTAAATCTCCCCTTGTCCTATCCCTGTGTGCCCTTGTAAAAAATCCATCTCCAGATTTCTTGTAGGCCTCTTTTAGGTACTGGAAGCTGCTTTAAGGTTTTCCCTGAGCCTTCTCTTCTCCAGGCTGAACCAGCCCAACTCCTTCAGCCTGTCTTCAAAGGGCAGGGGCTCCAGCCCTCTGATCATCTTTGTGGCTCTCCTCTGGTTTCACTCAAGCAGGTCCGTGTCATTCTTATGTTGGGGACCCCAAATATGTGCATATTGTTTGTCTTTGGAAAATATTTGTCCTTGTGAAATACATCAAGCACGTGCATGAAAACATTTTCAACTTATGTTCCTGACTTGAGCTGCTTGAAGAACATCTAAAAATAGAAGCAGAGTGATGTGAAAAGTATTGTTAGTACCAGAAATTACTCCTTAAAGCAATGTGGAAAATCTGGTTGGTTCTCCTGGGGCACAGCACTGGGCTTTTGCCAGAATGAGTTCTCCTGGAGGAGTGCTCTCTGGAAGGGAATACTCCTGGGTTTTCAGTCATGGTTTTCATTAGGAAATCTTAGGATGCTTCAGTCTTAAAAGGAGGATGTGTAGGTTTAAGCTAATGCAATTTTATTTCATAATAGGGAGACAATAAAAGTGTCTATGTTGAGTTGCTCTGGATCAGCTTATGATCAGTAGCTTGCTAATCATAGTACATCTCTGAATTTCAGTTGACTCTATACCAGTACCAAAACTTATACCCAAACAAGCATTTTAAAAGAATGGTTAAAAAATTCCAAATGCTGTACTTTAGTAGTTTAACTATAAAGCTGATTTTCTGAATTCTAGAGTAGTTGATGGAGGCATAAACTGAATTTCTAGAAAAGATTTGTCTCATGCTTTAACATCAGTACAGAGAAAATGCTTCAGAAAGTTAGAGTACTGACATGGACGATAGCTTTTTTTGCTGTATGATAAGCTTCAAGAGAAGTGGTTCACAAATTAAATTGATACAGTATGTCTAATAATAGCAATAAAATTTAGCTAAATAAAATCTAATTGATACAAATTGATATAAAATATTTAAATTAGTGTAATCAACGCTTTGGGAATTAACAGTTTTATAAACTGTTCTTAGTGTTTCTTTTTTCTTACTCCACTTGGATTTTGTTGGATAATATAACTAATTTTCAGTTGCTGCATCTGAGTTGTTACATTTTTTAACTTTGAAAATATTATAAAAATTCTAATGAAATGACATTTTTTATTCTTAGCACAAGTGAACTTTGAAAATTAAAAGAACAAATACAGTTATGCAAAAAAAATTCAACTTTGGAAATTACATACATAGCATTTAAAAAATTGATGAATGTAAACCAAAATGAATATAACCTGCAAAGTAAAATTTATACACCCATCTTTTGCTGCCTGTTTAGGTTCATTAGTTTGTGGATTTTTTCCTTTTTAAAATTTTGCTTAGTTGAGGATTATTTTTAAAAAGTCATGCCTGACTGTAATAATTATACTTCTATATACTCACGAATTGCTACAGATTATTCTTTTTTCTTAAATACCAGGGATTGTGTGTTTTCTCTAACTGAAACTAATGACATATTGTATTATAACTTTAAAATAATTTCTGATTGGTAAACAGAATTCTTTAGGAAGGAGATTGCAGTCTCAGTAGGCCATGAGACTTTGTTCTGAATCACTCCAGAACCTGTTCTGCAGCATGGTGCAGGGACAAGGAGTGTTGCTGCAAGGGATGTAGCCTTTTCTGTGAGCCATCATCTCTTGCTCATTTCCATTCTTTAAAGTATCTGGGTATATTTTTCTGGAGATTGTACCTGCAGTGATAGTCCTACTCAGATCAGTTTTGGTTTGCCTTCAGTATAAGGCCAAAACGGATCTCAGAGATCATCTAATCCAAGCCTCTTAACTGGATTAGGACCAAATATATACAAATAATCCTCAGGTGATGGCTGTTTTTTAAAAAAGCATCCAGTAAAGAAAATTGTGTATCCTCCCTAT
Source organism: Coracopsis vasa (assembly GCA_026283785.1). NCBI lineage: Eukaryota > Metazoa > Chordata > Aves > Psittaciformes > Psittacidae > Coracopsis > Coracopsis vasa. The sequence goes on from JANHGB010021985.1 coordinate 11,147, forward strand.
GTTCTCGTATTTCACTGTTGCAGCAGAAATTTTTTTTTAATACCTTGGCTCTGCAAAATAACTTTTTTCTTGTTTATTTTCTTTTTGGTAGGAACCACATTGAACAATTTATTGTCCTCCCCTTTAAAATCTACATACGAAGTTTATCATGTCCTTCCTTACACTGGTTCTTAAAACCAGAGAGAACCAATTGTTTGTTTGTTTATTTTATCTTTTTAATGTATGTGTTTAGAGGCTTTTTTCTTGTCCCGTAATTGTGTTGGCATTCTTATGAGAATGCCTCTGTAGAGAATGAGCTGTGTGTGTACTGGGAGTGTATTGAGTGCACATAAGTATGTCCGAAGTAGACGTGTTTGTGTGTAAATGCTTACTGAATAGTATATAAGGTCAAACGGGAATGAGAATGCATAGTACCTTGTGGCTTGCTTGAATATAAATCTTTAATTTCTTCCCCATTATCTGAGATGCCCATGGTGTGTTTCCCTCACCTGCCCTTTTTCAGTCATTTTAAAGTTGAATGTTTATGAGGAGGCTGTATTAAGAATTTATAAAGAGTTTCATGGAAGAGAGCATTCATCTTAATGGTGTTCAGTTTTTTGATCATCTTTCTTTAAAAACAAAATCTGAAACAAAGTCATAAATGGCATGACATTTTGGCTTTTTTTCTTTTTTTTTTTTTTTATTAGCAGACAGACCAGTGCACTCAGAATTTGTCAAAAGCTCATTTTCCTATAATTTTTGTGCCTGGGCTGTTCACAAAAAATCTGTACATCCTCACTCACATTGCCTTTCATAGCTGCTGGTCTCAAGAAGCCAGGAGAGATGAGGCTAGCTTGGGAAGGGAGAGGAAACTCCGCACTGTGAGTGAGCAGAGGTAGGAAAAGCTCCAGATTTCCTGTGAAATAAACAAATGGAACCTTTGTTTCCCCGGGATGGCCTGGAACGTGAGTCAGTGTCAGGGCTGGGCTCCTGCTCTCGTTGAGCTGAGCTCATGCAAGGAAGGGGCAGGACTCCAGGGCTCGTCTTGGACGCTTTGAGCTGCTGGAAGGCAGCTTGGCTTCGCAATGGGAGAGGAGGTATTTCTTTTACAATTAGCTGGGTTTTTTTTGTTGTGGCTGTTTAAAAATGTATTGTAACATGTATTCTGCAGAGCACAGGATTCAACTACAGGGTTCTTTGGTTCTTCTGCAAACTTTGTTAGATGTTGGGTAGGTAAAAAGAAAAGAAGGAGAGTGCTGGGGGTCCTGAAGTCCATTTCTGCTACAGAGGACTGTGTTAAAATAGGGGGTTACCTTTGTGTGAAAGCATTTTCTGTCCTGGCTCTGTTTAGCTTTTTTTCCTTTCAGACTGTTTGGCCATTAAACTTGCACAGATGTTTTTATTTCTATATGATTTTATTTCAAATTTCTTATTCCAAAGAATACTGTAACTTTGCAGTTAAGCAAGACTAGTTGTACAATCTTTAGGATGTGTTGCTCTTTCAAATGTTTGCTTAATAAACAAAAATTCACACACACACACCCCTCCTTTTTTTCCTTCCTAAATGCATAAATAAAACTGCACTTCTCTTTTTTGCAGAAAAAAGAGGAGGAGCTTTACTAATTCCTCTTCTGTGTGAAGTGACATGTAGAGTCTTTTGTACAAATGAGGAAAACTGATACAAATGGTTTTTGGAGAAAATTATAGTAGGATAGTAAAATCTAAGTAGATATTATAATTTACTTCAAGAAAAAGAAAGGAAAACTGGAGTCAACTGATGCTTCTAAAATTTTATAAAGAGCTGAATGGAGAGATACCAAGTAAACTGTTTGATGTTTTGCATATACTTTGGGGTCTTTTAGTAGAAAAATGTAAACTTCTTTCAACTCTGGTTTATTCACAGCTAAAGTCAGTAAGATGTGTGAAGAAATGAATCTACAAATTTTCTGAGTTGCTTTTTCTCTTAAAATGTGCCATATGTCTATTTTTCTGCCTTAAAAAAAAAAAGAAAGAAAAAAGGAAGGAAGAAAGGAAAGAGGATCATAGACCAGCCAGGCAGTCAGTGGGATAAAAATTTCTGTAGGCCCATTTCTAAGATGCCTGATTAACTCTTTGTTATGTGTGTTTTTATGGGAGGTCAGTGGCATTTCTTGTTTCTAAAATAGTTCTTAAATACTAGGGACATGAGCATATATTATTACAGTTAGTTGACTAAGTGCTTTGTAAAAACTTCCCAATAAAATCCTAGGAGCGGGGAGAGAAGACTCAGCTTCTGGGGAGGAAGTCCTGATGCAACAGCAACTGGTAGCCAAGTAGGGGCTCCTGATGACAACTTTCTGTTGGGCACTGGGCAGTTTGCCACACACTGGCCACCCAGAGAGCAGTAGACCTCCATTTGTACAGCTGACGGTGTCCTTTGCAGCAGTCTCTGTACCTGAAGCACTCACTGAAAAGAAAAGCTGAAATACATAATATTAGTCATTTTCCATTTGTGTTTTGAATTTTGGAGCTTCATTCAAAAGGAAAGAGATGAGATTCCAGTCAGTTGAAAGAGAAGTGCATGGAGATGCTAATGGAGATGCTCCCTTCCCAAAAAAAAATGTTTAATGTCGTTACAAAAAGCATTTTGCTTTGTCACTTGTTGCTCTGCAGTTTCCCCTTGGAGCGTGGAACATTAGAAATGAAAATTAAAGATAATATGAGGAGAGAAGAAGAAATACAGTGCCAAAAGGGAAGAAATATTTAAACTAAATCTGAGATTATCTGCATGATAGTATAGTATCATGCAGTATTTGTTTTAATCATTGAATTTGAAAAAGATAATTAAACAGCTACTTCGCAGTTTGTTGTCAGCATAACTTTCACAAAACAACAAAGAAGTATTGTTGTCACTTTAAAAAGGATTCCCCGCTAATTGTTTTCCTAGATTATTTTGTTTGTTTGTTTGAGAGGGAGATGAAAGTAGCTTCACTGCTTTCCTTACTGCTGCAGAAGGGACTGGAGATCCATGTAGCAGTTGTTTATTAATTATTATTTTGAATATTTGAATAATACTATGAATTATTAGTTCATTAATTTTTGTAGAGGAGGGAGGTTTCATAACAGCATTTTCTAAGCTGGATAGTATAAGCTGGATCATGCTAGTTACCAACAGCAATTTAGACAGGCACAGTTCTGGGAGAGTAAGAAGGAATTTCATTCACTCAGTGCAGATTGACTACAAGATTTCTCCTAGAGGAGATAGAAATTAATTCTGAATTGCAACCTCCAAATAACAAAACTTCTGGTGAGCGGTGCAAGGCTACATGATCCTTTACATTTGTGTGAGCCACAGTCAGTAAAACAGGAAAATGGAAAACAGATACAGCAGCAAATAAAGAGACTAATCTGCTCAAAAAAATGTTTAATGTCGTTACAAAAGTACCTTCTAGCATTGCAAAAGTGCAGCTTGAGGAGGAAAGAAAATGAGCTGGTAAATACAGCTTATTTTGATGTGCATGCATTCAGTGCTTTGAGATGAGGCAGTTGGGAGTGTGCTGTGTGGGTTTCATTCTGTATTTGCTGCCTTTTGGGTTTTTTAATTTCATTTGCTAAAGTGTTTTTACTCATCAGCAATTCTCATATGTCTTGCTCTGATATGTTTCTGCAGCATCTACCAAATCTAAAGTCTTACGTTCACTTTATCACAATTAACCTCTTAGGAAGGCAGATTTTTAATTCATTAATGGTTTGAAACTGACACCCTGACAGCATCAAATGTCAGGATTCCAAATTTTACAGAAATATAGATGTTATAAAGTGTGCAAGTTAAGTCACATAGGTTTCTCTTCTGTCTCCCACAACATATTGATAGAAAAAAGCCTCTCCACTCCCCTCCCTGCCCATAAATTGAAATTTTAAGAACTTGTCAAAATACGAATTCACAACAGCTTTAGTCTGAAGTCACCTGCTGATAAAACACGTTTAACTGTTTTCCAGCCACAAAGTTAAAACAAAGACTTTGCATTGCGTATTTTACCTGCTTATTTCTTTGAATGTTATTTGAGATAGCACATATTTCTCTGATGACTTGCATAATGCTAATGAAGATATTCTTCATCTGTGGTTTGTAGACTGCTGGTGGTCTGCTAAACACCTGGTAGTTTTAGTGCTTGGATAGCTGGATGGGACATTTGGTGCTGGCTCAGGTCATTTCTAATGGAGCTCAACAGCTGGAAACAAGAACTAAAACAATTTTCCATTTAAGCACTTCTGAGATCGCTGAAGAGATGTTTTGTTGTTGTAAATGGGAAGTTAGGAATCTGTGAAACAGTCTCTCTAATTAGATGTTTTGCCCACTACGAAGATTTGAGATTCTCCTTTTAATGCAAAAATATAAATTACATGAATGTGGAGGATATAAACAGTTGCAGCTCAGCATAAATATCAATATCATCACTGAGGGCGCAGTATGTATTCATACACTGAAATACTGTGTATCTGAATACATCTTAAATCTGTAGCACTTTTTCAGAGAAAGGCAGAGACAGTTAAGCCTTTTCAGACTGCTTAACAGAGTTGAATTTATTCAGAAGGTTGGTAAGTTGTGATGAAAACTTCACTGATAATGTTGTGGTAGATATAGTCCACCTCACAGGTCAGTAAATGCTTGCCATGTCTGGACAGGAAATGCAAGTATATCTTTCTGTACTGTAGATTTGTCTTTTTCATTGCAATAGCTGACTGTCAATCCACTGTTTGCTTTTTAGAATCTTACAGACTTACTGTGGGTTTCTCTGCTTCTGTGGGAGCTACAGAAGATGGCCCAGGAAAGCAGACTTGTGTATGCCATAAAATATTTTCAGCTCTGAAATTTCTCCATGGAAAATTTCTGTAGTGGCCTACAAATCAGAGGATTTGAATTAACCTGTAAGAGTTAGGGCTTTATAATTTTGAAGACTTTTCTAATTATCTTCTCTGCGTATTTTTGTTCTCCATATGGTTTTGCTTTCTTTTTAACTGAAAAACTTGATTTGTTTGATAATGTTTTGGGGGAGAAAGGAATTGGAGTAATCCTTTGAAGTTTCCCCTGTGTTAACACTTTGGGTTAATGTCACCTTGCTTTATTTAAATGTACTTTGCAAAGTGTTCTCTGTTCAATATTCCATTTCCGTATGTTAAAAGAATGAGATTTCCAGAAAACTTGAAAGATCCCGAAACATCTGTAACTCAGATCAGAACTGTGTCTGGGCTGGTACAGTGCCTTCAAACAGAGGTCAATACTGGAAGAGTGTGGGAGCAGGGTAAACATACAGAAAATTCCTGCATTGAGTCTTTACAGCCTCTAGTAATTTTGAATTTTGTGTTTAATAACCCTAGTGGATTTTCCTCATCAAGTAGTCACATTTCCATTGCATGTAACACGTTAGCATCTGTAACTCCTGTGAAAGTGTTCCACTCAGTGGGATCACACATTGTGGGAAGGAGTTAACCTCCCTTTGTTTTGAATATGGTACCTGCTAATTTCATCTGTTAGCCTTTAATTTTTATTACAGGAAGACATAATGAGTCCTCCCTAACTACCTTCTCAGTGCCTCTCCTGGTTTTTATAGACTTGTGTTAAATCACCTGTGTGAATCTTACCTTTCCAGAATGAGGAATATGTTCCATAGGTCTGATCATTCTTGGTGACTTTCTGTCTTTTCCAGTTCCTTTAGGGACTGAGGTGGGTTATGTGCGAGGGGAAAAGAGGCGAGGACCGCACACAATGATGTACGTGTTGAATGGATTTATAAAGCATTTTAATAGTGCTTTCCATTGCTCTTTATTGTTTTCTGAAGTATTAACAGCTGTGTGTTTCAAAGCCCATCATTTCTGTCTAAATACAGTGTTTTTTCTCCAACTGTTTAATTTTACTTTTATCTGAACTGAGTTGCTGTCTTTCCCCTTTTCTGGATTATCTCTGAATGTGTAGAAAACGAGAGTCTTCTTCTAGATCCCTGAGGGATGCCACTGGTCACCACAATGAAATCCTGTCTTTTGTTTCCTGTATTTTAATCAGTTACTTACCAAGTCAATATTTTCTATAAAAAGATGATCAATAAACTCTTTTTAATCTCATGTTTAGATGTTAGCGTGCACTCAGGTGACAATTTCAGTCTTCTTCAGGAGCCAGGGCCAGCAACTTTTTTGTTTGTGTGTTTCAATGAAAATTGCTGTGAATTGGCCATAAAAAGTAGAAGATGCCGTACTGGATTTACATAAAGACAGCATCGTATTGCTCTAACACCAGCAGGTATGGATTAGATAAATTTATTGGTAGATCTGTAGAGATAGATAGATAGATAGATAGATAGATAGATAGGAAGAAGTATGCCAAAGGTACTCCAGGCTTGCCGTTTTGTCTTTATTTTGCCATGAACATTCAGAACCACAAAAAACATTCCTTGTCTAGACTGGTAAGTGATTTTCTAGGAATTTATGTCATTTCCAAATACTTTTTGGTGTAATTAAATAAAGCACTAGTAACTTCATTAAATATTTCAGAAGTCACAGTTATTTTGAAAAATAAAATAGTTTTTAATCAAAGCAAATGTGACTATTTCTTAAGTATTCAAAACATTTGTTCTTAGGCTTGATGTAGTCTAAGCAGTTTTACTAATGAGAAGAGGTAGTTTTGCAGGTTTTATCAAC